>PVJX010045018.1:0-12919 GCA_004027295.1 Dolichotis patagonum | reverse complement strand
TTGAAGAAAACATTATGACAGCTATTGCTGATTTAATATTATCCTTCTTAGAAGTCCTACCATGCTTTTTTTTTGTTCTATTACCATTGGTTCTGTCTACCACATTGTGTCTCATTGGAATTTGAATATGTGTGATAGTTCAAATTTTTTTCTTTTTTATCAAAAATGAGATATTATAATACCCATTGATCATTTTCTGGTATTCGGTTCAGAAAGCCCTGGAATTCTTTCACTATATGCATGGCTTTACACTATTGTGTTATGTTTGATATTATTGTAATTGAAACTATGCTCAACTATAGCAGAGTAAGAGATATGGCGTTAGATACTGTTGATGTCCAGTTGACTTAATGTAAAGTACTGTGTTGCCTATGTTGTCCTGTTCTGATCTGCTCTGTACTGCCCCTTTTGTTTTATTCTCTTTTAAATAAAAAAAAAAAGAAAAGAAAATCTCATATTTGAGACCTGTGATACAGAACCAGATAGAGTGGGAAGAGAAAGAAAGATCATGGTAGGGTTTCCTAGGCTAGGTAGACATCCGGGGAAGGAAAAACAATGCTAGCTGTAATATGTTAGAATTCAGTAAAAGAAAAGCAGAGCTATTAAGAAGATTTTTAAGGTCTTCACATACTTTTCACAATATTTAGGTAAGATGCTAACTTACCTTAGGTATTGTTTTTGGTTGGCTGTGCTCTTTTGAACAACTATTATTTGGAGATGGTAAAAAGATACATAAAGCAGATTTTTTAGAATCATAGTAGGCAGTGTTGCTATAGTTTGTCATATGCCCCAAGCCAAAGACTGTTACTTTTTTAAATACTCTCTCTTCATTTACTACATTTTGCTTGAATTTCTTTTTTGTAAAAAGTAAGAATCAGTTATAAAATTAGCATGGGAAATGGTTACTCAGACTCACTGATTAGCAAAATGATTGAAACATGAATTCCAAGGTCTTTTCAGGAAAATCATGAATGACTTCAAGTTTTATGCTGAGTCATCAGCACTTTGACACAACACTTGGTGAAACCAGTGACAGACAGGGACAGGTGTTCTTAATGACCACATCATAGGAGCCTTACAAAACTTTCGTGAACTTGGTAAGTAAATGCTTGATGCAAAATGTAAAGTGCTGCATTGTGGCTAAACAGACCATGATTTTAATTTGACCTTTATGGGAAAATCTGTAAATATGTGCTGAGTATCTAAATGATCTTACCGGTTGTCACAATAAGTGAGGCCATAAGGGCCTGAGTGGTTCTCAGCTCCACTACCAGGCAAGGATTCCTTTCGCCTTCCTTCATGCATCTGATCATTGCACAGAATACTCGTTAGGTGACAATAGGTGGAATCGTGGAATCAACATGAAGGTTAGAGTCAGACTTCCTCTTATATGTGGATTCATGCATTTGACACTTATTTATTGACACTCAGAGGATCTTTCACTGAAAAAAAGTTTTTATTATAACAGATATTAATAAAGAAAATGTTTTACTATAATAGATATTAATAAAGAAAATATTTTTAAAAGCAGTCTTCTTCCTTATTTGAAAACAGTAAAACAAAATTTTATTAGAAAAATAGAGAACAATAGTTGATATACTCTGTAACATAATCTTTTTTAAAAAATGGCCAAAATGTTAATTGAAGTACAAAAACGTAGACAAAAAAAAAAAAAATGACTCTTATGGGGAAAACAAGCAACCAGCCAGCCACCCTGGTAAGTGGCTGTGAGCCTACCAGAGCACGGGCTGAGAATCAAACATCCCATAATCCACCTCCCCTTAGCAAGTGGCAGCCAGAGGTCTGAGCATCTCTTGGGAGGCTGACCATATGTAATACAGCAAATAAGGGGGATTTCCTTCTACCATCTCTTTGAAGGCAAATATTTTTATCACTGTGTTGCTTTGCCTGGTTAATGGTATTGCTCTATTCAATATTCTGTTTTGAAAGTTCTATAATATTCTGTATTTCCTTTGATTTTGCTATACCGGATTGAAAGAACAACTATTGTGAAGATAACAACATGTACTAAGGAACCTATTACTGTTATTCCGGGATCCTGCTGTGAAGTTCTGTACCAACCTCACTACACTCTCTCAATTGGCTTTATCCCATCCTGTTCTATTGTATTTTACTACCCTCAAATTAATAAAAAAATTTTTAATTAAAAAAAGAAACATTTAACTTGAAAGGAAATTTATAGACTGAAAATCAAAGGAGAGAAAACAATTGTTACATACAACAGGAGATCCGAAAAAAAGCAAGGGTAACTTCCCCATCAACCACAGAATGGACAAGAAAAATATGGTATTTTCGTACCATGGAAAGCTACCCAACTATAAAGTAGAAGAATCTTGAGGCTCTTTCAGGTAAATGAATGCAACTGGAGATCATGTTCACGGGTGAAACAGTTTGAACTCGTATGGGTGAACCCTAGCATAAAAACAGAAGGAGTTAGAGGGATCAAAAAAGCACAATGTATATTATAAAAGTGATAGGGGAGGAAACACCTGGGAGGAGAAGGTAGTGACACTGTTAACTTCTTACTGTCTTGGCTTAAACTCTTGCATTGTTTTCACAATTTTGTTAGGCTTGGTTTTGTTCTGTCTTGTTTTGTTAGATTTTACCGTGTCTGATGGTATGGGCAGCTATTTTGAACATAATGTGATGTATTATGGTATTCATGGTTGGTTTCCTATCATCTTGTTTTGAGTCCTATAATGTTTTCATTCATTTGTTTAATTGGTTATATTCTGTTGTGTTTTGTTTGATTTTATTATGTGTGATAATGTGGACAACTGTTTTGAAGAAAACGAGACATAGAAACCATTGTTCATTTCCTATTATCTGGTGTTGAAGTCCTGTAATGCTTTCATTCTTTTGATTGGTTTTATACTATTTTGTTATGTTTGATATTGTTGTGTGTGAAGATATAGACAACTATTTAGAAGAAAACAAGAGACATTATGGTAGCCACTGTTGATTTCCTGTTGTCTTGTTTTGAAGTCCTGTGTTGCTTGCATTGTTCTATTCTGATTTGCTTCGTTTTGTTTATGTTTTATTCTCTTTAAAATAAAAAAAAAAGATTAAAAAATGACTCATATAAAAAACAGATAATAGTACACAGATTTCTTTGCAATGAACTAAAGGAAACCAATAGTACAAATGAGGTGAATTAGCATATGTAGTAAATGTGATATTTATACACAGTAAATATGTCTTTTTCTGCTGTAAAGAAAGAAACCTGAGGGATTTGCAAACAAGCAGAGGCAATTTGAGAACATTCTGCTAAGTGAAATAAGTCAGACACACAAACTTAAATGTTGCTTGGCTCCTCTTATAAGGCAAATACACACATAGGGAGGCACAGCCCTTATGTCTGTATCTGTGGTCCCTTGTCCCTTCTTTGCTGAAACTCTTCTCTTGCCTGCTTCCTGGCTGTCATGGCTTCAGCAGCTTTTCTCCACAACACCCTTCTGCCATGACATCTCTGCAGTAAAGCCAGCCAGTGGGGGACTGAAACCGTGAGCAAATGAAATCTATCTTCTTTGATGTGGACATTCAGTGTTATGTCTCAGCAAGGGGAAAGCTAATGGAACTAGCATTAGCTCTGCAAGGGGATGGGAATTTGACTGTTTTGTTCTCCAGTAGACCCCAGGCAGGAATTGGTAGTCCTAATAATCATTCAATAAATGTTTCTTGAATTGAATGGATGGAAGAGAAAGGCAATTTGAGTGTCATGTGCTGTAGCTAAGGTGACTCTTCTGCTTTCCAGTGCTGTCCATCAAACCTGCAGGTGACCAGTGAGAATTTCTAGAGGGAGGGAGAACAGTCTTTACTAAACAAACTCTCTCTCTCTCTCTCTCTCTCTCTCTCTATATATATATATATATATATATATATATAGTTTGTAATGTATATATAGAAAAAATAACCTGAAAGTTAACATTGACCATATCTCAAGTTTCGATGAGGGGAAATTGAATGAGTGTGAAAATGATGAAATTATTACTAATGGATGCTAAAGAATTGTGAAGAAAATACAGTCCATGGATCTGTACTCCCTTCCTGGAATGTGCTAAATGAGCTTATGAGCAGGTTCACTAGCTGCTCGAGCAGGGTTTAGGACAGTGTAATCCATCGCCACCCCGTATCTCCATTCCTCACAATACGTGCATCTCAGATCACACAGCAGCTGCTCCAGGGCGCCTGCCCTGGCTTTGTGAGAATACTCTCCAGCCATGCAGAGCTCTGTTTTTCTTCATAGCACTTAGCACTTCTTGAGGTACGCTATTTTGTGTTTGTTTACTCATTATCCATCTCTTTCAGGGACAAGTAAGCTGTATTAAGTCAAGGACTTTTTCTTCTTCCTTGTTTTCCCAGCACCTTGACAAGAACTAGCATAAAGTAGACACTCAACCCATTTGAGGACAATGAGTTAACAAGCATCTCTCTCCTTGGCGGAGAGGGCAGGGAGCGGGGAAGCAGGTGGGTGAAGAAGGCCCGCTGCTGCGCTATGCTCTCTGTTGTTAATTCTGGCAAAGTCAAACTGCGGATGGGGAGTTTAAGGTCTTTCATCATTTTATTTTTTTTTTCATCATTTTATTAAAAAGAATCACTGCGATGTGCACATGGGTTGGGGACAGTGACCTGTGATTCAGCTTAGAGTACAGTGAGGATGGAAGGTGAAGTTAATAATGATGTCTCTAGTGGGGCCAAGCAAATGCTAGCGATGTGTAAGCTCCCGAGCTGAGCCAGGGGCTGCTTTCCGAGGCTGAAGCGGCCACAATCACCGGAAACCCAGATCGTACTCCATCTGTCCACCCTTCTGTGACCGCAGTGCTGCTCTCTTAAGTTCTCACCACACCGGCTTTGGCATCCACACCAGCTAGCGTAACTCTTCTATTCTTGATTTATTAATGCACATCTCCCTTCCACCTTACAAATTTAACGTTCACTTCCTCTGTGCTTTTCTTTTGAAGCTCAGCTCAAGGAACTCTTCGTTACTCTAAGCATGCATTCAGTCAAACATGGTCACATGCGGGCCTGTACAGGCACTGTAAGTTGACTGGAGACCATAGTACAGTTTGCACGCCAGGCTTGACTATGATATAGATCAGCCTTAAGAATTATAATAAGGCACTATGAGGAGAGAGAGGAGGGAATGATTTTTCCCTGGAAGAGAGGATGAACCCTGGGGCTAATATGTGAAAAATGATTAAGTTTTACCTAGCCATGAAAGGAGATATTGTTCTAAGAAAAAAATACACTGAACAGAGATATAAAAAAAGTGTCACAAAGTAGAAGTAATTCAGTGATGCTGAGCTCCAGTACTGAGTCCTGGGGACTGGACTGGAGGCATAGTCTTGTAATTTAAGAAAATCTTTAAAAGTTTTGCTAAGGAGTTTAAACTTCGTGCTGTAGGCATGTGGGACATATGTTTTTAAAAGGGAGGTGATATAATCAACTCTGGATTTGAACAGTAACTCCACAGGAGATGAGTACGGCAGGAAGAGATTAGACGTACACACCAGGGATGATAATTTTTACGACATTTTTAAATGATTGTGCAAAATGTTCCGATGTAGAAATCAAAAAGCTATTTTAGGGAGTAGAATTTTAAATGACTATAATCTTTAGGTAGGGTTCCTTAATCTCTTTTAAGACCAACATTATTTTACTTTTGCTATCATTTTGAAAAGTTTGTGAAAAACACTTTTAAGTTTGTTCAAATATTCTCCAGCTACATTCAACTTTAAATTTTATGCTTTCTGAGTCATAAATTCTTGAAATTATTATAGTAATAAGGATGTAATGTATAAAAAGAAAATAGAGCATTAACAAAATGTGAAAGTTTCCCATATACCAGGTGTTAAAGAAAACAGTATTTTGGTTTTTTTACAAAGACCCTAAGAAGAACGTATTATTATTTCCATCTTACAGTTATGGAATGTAACACAGATCATTTAAGGAAATTGCCCAATACCCCACAGTTATGACAGAGAGGGATGCTCGCCCATATTTCATTGGCCTCTAGAACCCATTTAGTTCCACTGCACCCTTGTATGTATGTATGTATGTATGTATTTATTTATTTATTTATTTATTCTGAGACAGGATCTCACTTTGTAGTTCGAGCTGGCCTCAAACTCTTGGCACTTCTTCTTCCTCACCTCCTCCGTGCTGGGAAGGTAAGAATATACTGAGGGCCTGTTAGGTGCTCAGTGCAAGTACTAGACTTCCAGAAGATGCCATAAGTAGAGTGGGTATTTGGTTCTTCTTCACTTCCAATCTCCCTCCCCAAACTCAGTTCTCTTCCTGTGCATATCCTGTACCCAGGAGGCTGCCTTTTCTACTCTGGGTTCTGGCAGGATTCCCCCACTGGGAGCCATGACAAGGAAATGCAAAGCAAGAAAACTTGCTTCTCATACTTATTCTTTCTCTGTTCTGTCACAACTTTGCGGCCAGTGGCTGTGTTCTTGGCAACCACAGGCCATGTTAGGCAGTCCTCTCCCAAGATTCTCACCAGGACACAGAATGTGACTCCTATTTAACCCCAGAGTTGGAGCAATTCCCCCTCCTTTGCAATTCTCAGGTACTCAAACCACCCCCATCCTTTCCTCTGGTTTCCTTAACTTTGCCCACAACTCAGGATATCTCTAGTTAAACTTCTTAAACTTAAGCTGTTTGAGTGTACCATTGGTTTAAGCTGAGACCCTGATTCAATGATTTTAAGCTGCACAAAAGCAGAAACTCAAGACTGTCTTATCTGTTGATGTCTTCTCTAGAAAACCAATTCTTCAAAGACTTATGGCACAAAGAATGTGACAGCCTTATAAAACTGTGTCCCATTGTGAGTAACATCCAAGTTTCATCCAAGATGAAAATACTGTGTTCATTTTGCACCAACCTACAGGATTCTTCCAATATTTTTATCTAATTGTGTTTGAACCCAAATATAATTTTGTAACATTTCTTTGCAGACCAGCTACTATCCCAGTGTGAAGTACAGCTTCATTTACTTGGAGCAGTTGTAAAATGGGACATGCTGGCTAAGCAAATGCAAATCTAAAGAGCCTCATTGTGACAGAATACTTGCAAACTAGTTCAGTTTCTGCCACTTTAGAGCAAAAGCAATTGGAGAATGAATGCCTTTCAAACATTTGAATCTCTCTTCCTACATTTGTATAGTTTGAGTAATATCTTTCTACTATGTACTCATTTCATTTATTCTTGGTTTATCCATTGTGAACATGGAAAGATTCTTCTTCTCCTTCAAGGGCTACAGGTAACATCCCCATGATACTCAAGCTTTCAAATAGACCAACTTTCCACACCAACCACATGTGTGTTCTTTAGTGCTTTTCAGTGGGAACTCTTCAAGAACAAGTCTGAGCTATCTGCTTTGAGTTGTTGGGCCTTGACTGAGCAGGGAGAACAGATGGGCCCATGGGAAAGACGCCAAGAGGCTGGCGGAACCAGCTTCTGGAAGCAGGGTGCTCGCTTTGAGAGGAGAATTACAGAGACAGCAGTGAGGATGGTGTCAAGGAGGACCAGTCTTGATAAATACTAGCTCTTACCCGTGTGCCAGAGCTGTAAAAGCCTGAGCCCTACGGAGGAATCTTAAAACTTTACTTGCCCAAGAAAAGTGTTGCATACATTTGCCATAATAAATTTGGGCCAGAAGAGAACTTTGTAAAATCTAATGTGTGTGTATGTGGGGGGGGTGTTTCTCTGTTTGTGTATCTTCATTTCTAAAAATAAATTTTACTGGCATTCTAATATGATGTAACCGGTTTAATATGACCTGTAGAAGAATGGGGTAGGACATTAATGTGGGAATTTTACTCTTGGGTACTTATCAAGCACAAAAGAATCTGAAAGGATATGCTGATTAGTTAATAGTACCAACAACATAACAGGTAATATATATGCCTCTTTTACATGTAGTTAATAATACCAGTAATATCATCATCATCACTAATATGTGTGGCTTATTTACATGTGTCAAGCAGCATTCTAAACCATGGACCCTGCGGGCCAAATTTCCATGGACCCTGCGGGCCAAATTTGGTTATAGCTTATTTCTACAAGCTTTATCGGAACAGCAAGAGAGTAATTCAGGCCCTGAGCGTATGAACCTAGCAGTGCTGTGGACTTTCGTTCCTTTGGATTTTTCTGTGTATTATAAACCATATAGAGTCTAAGAAGTACTAGGGAATTGGAAATGACTTTCTGTTCCTTTCATTTCAAACCATTAGCTCTGAAGAGGGCATGAATAACTTACAGCTTCCCCTGGATTGGCCCAAGTTCTACCTTTCTCTGGGATTCTCCTTTTTCAATTCCTCCTTTGTCATGGCCTTGACTCCTACGCCTTTGTCTTCTCATTTTTCTCCTACTAAAAATGCTCTGCTTCCTTACTTGTTATATTTTGCTTTAGATTGTTTTTGTTGTTGTTGTTAGTTTGTTCTTGGCATCAGAAGTCTTTCTGTCTCTTCAGATTTGTCCCTTGGTATCAAAGAAAGGGAGTTTGTATGCAAGTAGAGGAGAGAGGTAAAGGAAATCTTGTTCTCTAGAGTCAGGCGGACACAGGGCAATTAGACTTTCCTAGCTTCTTTTTCCATTACTCTTGGGCTTTATTAAAGCACAGAGTGCCTTTCTCTGCTGAGTGCCTTGAATTATAACACAAAAGTTTGCCTTGCTTTTTCCTGCCTTGGCATATGGTTGGCCAACAGAGGATGTAGAAAAATTTTGGGACCCAGGTAGGAGGTGTAAGTGGAGAAACTCCTTATTCTGTGACAATAGTAAAAAAAAAAAAAAAAAAAGAAGAAGAAGAAGAAGAAAAGAAAAGAGGAAAGGAGAGGAGAGGAGAGAAGAAGAAAGAAGAAAGAGAAGAGAAGAGAAGAGAAGAGAAGAGAAGAGAAGAGAAGAGAAGAGAAGAGAAGAAGAGAAGAGAAGAGAAGAGAAGAAACTATTTCTCCAAGGGAAGTAGAGGGCAAGAGAGCCTGACATGCTCTGTTCCTATCTTATGATGGAGACTGATCCTTGCAGACACCCAAGGATACAGTTTTAAACACAAATCCATGGGGATCTTGTGCTACATCATATATAAAGTTCCTAGACCCAGTGATGGGAATGTAGACATCACAGTTACTGGAACAGGTAGAAGGGTGTTGCTGTTCACCCTTGGGATCCCCAGGGCAAGGACACTGCGTCACAGCAGGCAGTGTGTGACTTCTGCAGTGTGCTCTGCCCAGAGGTGGTGCTGATTGTTGCAGCTGTCTCTTTAACTGGCTGCATTCAGGATTTGTGACTGTGCACCTACAAGACATTGCAGAACAAGTGATCTTTGCTTTCTGTTTCAGCCGAGTGGGCTCAGCACTCCTCGTGCGCACCAGGGCAGAAGAGAGGCCAGTGGGGTGTGACCTTACATCCCCCTTCCCATCACCCTGCTCCTGTGGACCCCCATCTCTCACACTTTGCAATCGGTTAATCCTTCATTTCCTTGAAATCTCAGCCACATTTTGGGGGGTTTACTCATCTATACTTTTCACATGGAGTTTTCTGAATCTCAAACATTTATTTTCATCTCTGTGATCTTCCTTTGCCCACACGTAGAATAACAAAGGATCCTTAAATTTTTACTCTAGAGTCATCTTTCGTAGTATTTTATTGATTTTCTCCAAAAAATTGACTTCTTCTCTGCATTACTGCAACATTTTATGTATAATTATGTTACTAAACATAGCATAATACATGTTTATTCTTTTGAATGCCTAGCTTCATTGACGGTCAGTGGATCTACTATGGTGGACATAGTTTGCCGGCACAAGTTCAGAAGGAATTTAGTACAGGTATTTATAGAGAGATTTTAGAACTGTGACTGTCTACTACAGCAGTCTCCAAGTCTGCTTCTACATGGTTACCTGAGTTATTATGAAATAAAGATAAAGACCAAAACGTATGTATACACTTTTCCTTCTGTTTTTGCTTGACTCTATAGTGAACATATATTAATTTTACACCAGAGAAAATCTTATAGTTCTGAAACGATCTGTTCTAGAACTTTTACTGCAGGGGAAAATTTTTATTTTATATTAGAGATATGACAGCCACAGTTAGTTGGCCGGCCTAACTCCTACTTTCAGATCCTTTCTGCCCTGATCCCATCCTATGAAGAGCTTAGGAGAGACTTTCTGAGACTTGTTTGCATCTAAAGTGGACACATGTCACAAATACGGCCAATAAAGTATCAGTGGGAATTTATTGTAATATGGCTACTGAATAATTCTCTTATTTCCTCCTGCCTCGTGTACAGATAAGATGCCTGGAGGTATAGTAGTCATATTGTAGTGTTATTTTCCAGCTGTATAAATAAGAATGTAAATACTCAGGAGAGGAGAAGAAAAGGATATGATTACTTACATCTTAAAACATTACTTAGACAGTACACTAGCCTTTGTTTTATACTTTCTCATATTCCATTGCATTGAAAAAATATCTCTATTATTGGAGACACTATTGTAGGCTTTTATGAACTTGTAGCCCAAAATCATCCTCAAAGACATGAATGTGTAAAATGTTTACATTAAATGATATATTAAAAGTGTGATTATAAAAGATGAAAAGTTGGAAAAATATAAAACTTCATAATGAAGTGTTAGTTTTTAAAATTATAGAACTAACAAGATCTTAAAAATAATATTTACATTAGTATCAACAGTATTCACATTCTATGATTAATTTTGAAAAAGGAGTTAAAAGTCAGTATTATAGATAATAGGAGTTCAATTTTACTTCAAAAGTGTGCATATGCATACTAAGAAGAATCATCTGACAACACCGTGATCGCCTTTATCTCTAGGTGGCTCTTTCAGGATCACTGTTTTATTTATTACAAATTTCTATGTGTTCCAAATGTCATTCGAGGCACATATATTACTTTTCAATTAAGAAAAATAGCACTAAGTGTTATTTATAAGATAAAAAGTATCAGGGATCTCATATCTGGAATGTGGACAAGTTTACCATGTGGCAAATATGAGATGAATTAAATGGTAATTGGAGAAAAATGTAAATTGTATTACGATGCCCTGCATTGCACTACACTTGTATCCATGCCAGCATTGATTAAAGCAGTCAGCCAGCGATACTTCAGAGGAATAATGTGATGTTGGATCTGCAAAGAACCATAGATGCTTCCATTTGCTGCTGAATTAAAAGTGAGTTAAAATCCATTAACAGTGCAGCAGAATCATGTTACACTTTCCCTCCCCTTCATGAGCCCTCTGAATGAGTCTGCGAATGCACACAACACCCAAATGAAATCCTCGCGTGCTCTCGCTGTTAAGCACATCTCCACCTCTGTTTGCTTTCCTGTTTCACTTGTTTCTATTTTCAACAAGAGTCATTAGAATTAGCACCTTAGGGCCTTATTTCAGGAACCAAAGCAATTTTTTAGAATGAGAAAATGATCATTTCAGCCTCAAAACAATAAAACAGCAACTCGGGATACAAAAACACAGGGTTTACATACCAAAACATGAGATTTTTTTTTCACGGTGCCACTTACAGGATGTGTGAAAAGGGGCAAATCTTTTCATCTCTCTAAATTCCAGTTTCTATGGCTGTAAAATGGGTTTGTTAGTTCTTTCCTTACAGGGTTTGTGAGACACTACTAAATAAAACACACATGCGCATGCACACACACCATAAGACAGTGCTGAATGGAAAAATGATGTCAATAGCCAACCAAATATTTTAATGCCCCCTTCAAAACAGAAACATTTCAAAATATGAACAGACCACAAGTGAGCAAAGGCTACAGAGGAGGGACTGTGGAAATGGTTTCTCTGTGGTTGTGGGTTCTGCGACTCCACCATCATACTGTCCCAGGTTTCATTGGGAGAGAGGAATTTATGACTTTCCTGTCACGCTGGTTCCTAGGATCTGGGTTTCTTCACAGATATTTTGCAACATGAAAGATCTGGGTCCTAAGTGGGCCCCCACTTCCTGTGAAGCCCAAAGCTCACTTATTCAGTGTCGCAGTGTGTACTTCCTTGATTCTCAGAAGCATTTTAATTATAATCCATTCAAATTTCATTCCATAAAATTTGTGCATAGAAAGCAGTACTATAAGAATGTGTTTCCAGAATACTTATAGTGACTGCTGGATCGGAGGAGACTGGAATAACAGCTCAGTGATGCTTGCTTTGTTTTCAAACAGATACTATTTTTATAATGAGAGGAAAAATATCATTTTAAAACTGTGTGCTGGTGGGAGAGAGAAGATAAGTCATAACAGTTTCAACACTGCAGAAAAGTCCAAATCCAATGTCCTCTGAGATATAAGGCAAACTTACAGCTACAAGCTTCTGTACAGTGAAAAGAAAGTTAAACACTTTCAGCATACAATGGCAGAGGATAAGGATTCCCATTACCATTCCTTGTGAATAGGGGGATAGAAAGGAATGGGACCAAAGCAAGTCCAAAATCCATCAGGGCAAACATTAAATCCTGTAGTTCTACATGCAGTATCCAAGACAATCTGTGGCAAGATGTGGACTCAAAGGGCTTCGTTGGCTCTGCCCCACGGCACTTTTTGTGGGTGTAGTGCCCATGACTTAGCTCTTGGACGAGTTCTGCTCACTCTTTGCAGCTTTCGTTAGACACATCCCTGGCTTCTGCAAACTTCTGGGATCTCCACTGCACCTTTAGCTTGACACAACTTCACACAGAAAGGGGGTTCCAGTAGCGCTATGGACTACAAAGAGGGGCGGAGGAGAACTTGGTCAATGAGAAGAAAGAGAACAATAGAAAAGATGACCTGGGGAGAGCACAAGAACCAACAGGACTCCACTCTTGGCATCCCAAGATTTTAGAGTGAAAGACTTTGCTTTGACGAGAGAGGCCCAGAGCA
>PVJX010045017.1:0-12919 GCA_004027295.1 Dolichotis patagonum | reverse complement strand
TTAGTTTTTGTGATGTGAGTTTTCTGAACTCTTTTTTACTATCCCAGCAACCCGTAGTGCATTATAGCTTATGAGGATATAACCAAGACTGGCTGGCCCCTTTGTATCAGAATCCCATTAATAAAGACACGATCTTGCAATAAGTAAGGCTTATAGACCAGAGCTTGTAAAGTATAGCTGAGTATGAACTTTCTCATTGGATCCCATATTCAGTAATACCTGATGCTTTGTTGTAATGCTGTCTCTTCTTATATGTGCTCTCTGCCATGAACTCTCAGCCTTTGTTAGTTTCAGGTTGAAGGTAGGTGGGAGTCAGTATACTGAAAAGAAACTGGGATGAGGGGGGACCAAACCAAGAGAGGGAAGACTGCCAGGAGGAAGGACAACGTAGCATGGGGGAGGTAGAGAGCCAAGGGCCTCTTGTTTCGTCTGCATTTTAGAGCATGGAACCAGAGGGGTTCTGCACAATGACAGCTGAGCCCCAGCTTCACCCAGGGTAATGCTGTTCCCAGGGCTTGGGGGCTATCCCAGAGACATATACTGATGAATGTCAGTCAGTGGGGACTATGTCCAACTGGCAGCAGTCCACAGGCTGGAAGAAAATGCCACAAAAGGATGGGTAGTTGGGCAGTAAAGTCTCATGGACTAAAGGAAGTTTCAAAGGCCTCCGCTGATTGGTCTGTAGAAAATTCCATCTGGATCATGTGTGCCCACTTTCCTGGTCTCTGAATTCTCTTTTCCAGATTGTGACCATCTTGGCAAACATGTCTGTTCTGGAGCAGTGTGCCTCTGACATCATTCAGGAGAATGGTATGTCCCAGCAGCAGCGTACATGCTGTGTGGATGGTTTGGGTACACAGGGCCGTGTGCCTTTGTGCTCATGTGTGTACCTGTGCATAGGTGTGTACATATGTACAGTGTCTCCATGTAGGCATGTGTGCTTCCATGTGCAAGTGGGCAAACATATAAATGTTTGTTTGCTTTTATAGATGTAGATTCTAGTGAGAGACAATGAAAAATAATATGGACAATGTCAGATCGTGATAGTGTCATGGGGAAAATGAAGCAGGGAAGAGGTAAGCATGTTTAATGATAGTGCAGGGATAGTTGCTATTTTAACCAGGCTTTTGAGGAGAAGGCAGATATTTCATTATGATCTACAGAGGAAAAATCTACTCCTACCAAGATGTGCCTTTCAATTTCGCATTGTTCCCGTCTCACTGGATTTGGCCTCAGTAGAAAGCTGAAGGCAAGGGTGAGAGTGGAGATCAGGTCAGGCCAGATTGAGATCATCTCTTCTGCCACTTGCTCTCCTGTCCCACCTTGCGCTGATCTTGTCACCCAGGTCCCAGTGAATTGGGGTCAGGGTTATTGGTCTGGAAGCTGATCAAACCAGTTGGCTTCTGCAGAGGGCAGGGAGGCTGCCTTGCAGCTGGGAGCGGAGTTGGTGTAGTGCGGCTTCCTGTGACTGGGAAATAAGGGAGCAATTAGCAGCCGGTTGGAGACCAGAGACGCTAATGAGGCAGAGTGAGCTGGGAGCCTGGGCTGCTGCCTCTGCTCCAGTGAAACCCTCTTGTCTCAGGCTGCTCTGCTGTCTTAACAAACATACACTTCCCCGCCCCCCACTGCTCTTTTACTAATTGAAAGACATCATTTTCTGTTAATTTTATGTGATTGAGTTAATAATGAGAAACAGTGCGGAGCCAGCTGAGGCCAAGAGGAGAGGCCACATGGTATTATTCGTGCACTCTGCTTCAGCACTTAGTCCTCTGTTCTTCAAGCGGATGACCGGTGTGGCCTCCATGGGTCTATGCATCTGAGATTGGAATGTCTGGCTTCTTGGAGGGTTTCACGGCTTTAAACAATGCTATTGACTGACTCACACAGCTAGTCCCTGAGAGCTAGTATGTGCCTGCCCCTGTGCTGGACGATGAGAGCAAAGGGTTAAGTAAGTTCCAGACCTAAAGCCTGTCTTGGCAGAAGTGAGGGCACGATAATAATGGCATATAGGGAGGGTGGTGTGGTAGTTGAGAATATGAAAACTGCAGCCCATACTGTGTGGCTTGGATCCTGCCTGCATTATTGACAAATGGGAAGACTTCTCTGTCCTTCCATCTGCAAAATGGAAACAGTGCCTACCTGATGGGGATGGTGCAAGGGTGACCATGTGCCTATGGGGAGAGTGCCTGGGGGAGAATGAGCACTGTCCAAACCTGTTCCTTGAGGAAGCACTGGAGCCTCACAGCTCACAAGGTTTAACTAAAGAGAGCTTATGAAGGGGCCACTTAAAAAAGTGGAGCAGGGTTTAAGGGATCACTCATGGCGGTAATGCAACCAGAGGCCACTGGAAGACAGCAAACTTCCCAGGTCTAGATGGCGCAAGCCCTGTTGTGCAGGCTGGGCTTTGGGAGCCCGTGAGCTGAGGCACAGTTTGCAAATTTGGATGCCTATGGGATCCATGCAGGTAATGGAAACCCACGAGGAGGACTCACCGTGGAGTGCGTCATCTCCTTAACAAGAGTAAGATTATCATAAGCTACTTGACATGCAGAAATGTGGGTCTACTTTTGTAAGTTTAGAAGGTCATTGTTTAGAAATCAGAAATCTAGATTTTCGTGGAAATCTCCCAGTTTGAATATGAAAAAATTTAAACATTTTTTGCAGCAGTATGGATTAAAAAACATAATACATCTTTGGGCCATGCATGGTTTGAATTCTAAATGGGCAATTAAAAAGGTGGGTATGAATTGGGGCATTTGGGGAACAACTCACACAAAAGTTTGACTTCAGCTATAAATCTGCAGGATGGGAGCTGTTAAGAGGATCTGAAGCAAAAGGGGCATCCTCTGCAGAAAGAAAGGTGGGCAGAGCTAAGCTTGCAGAGGTGTTGAGAATGGTCTGCACAACTGAAAACAGATCTGGCTTCATGGGAGGCTAGGAGCCTTCTTAGACTAGGTTTAGGCCAAAATCTTACCCTTTACCTGTGTGCAAGTCACTCTAAAGCTTTAATCTAGTGACTAGGCAGCCTAGATTTGGATCCTCTTCCGCTAGGGGACTCATCACTTTGGGACCTGTCTCAAATGCAGCTGGCACCAGAGGTGGAGAGATGACAGACAGTAAACACATGTCTGAGTTCCATCATGAGCTCCTTTACATACCAACTGGGCAACTTTGGGCAGGTGCTTTCTCTCTTCCTGAGCCTCAAAGTGGAGCTATGCTGGTTCCTCCTTCATGTGACAGTATTGGAAGGTTTGGGAGACTGTGTATTTACTATGCCTTTAGCACAATGCCAGGCATGTCATACAAACATTTTACAAATGAGGATGTCCTCCTGATGGCCCTCCCTAGTGACTTGGTACATGAAAAACCAGACACACCTCTGTGGAGTAGAAAGAGCGGAGAAGTTGCTTTGTCCAGCTTTCTCCCACTGATTGAGACCCCCTAAGGCATCTGAGGGCGTATGCTTGTAGTGTGGATCTGGCTCCATGGGAAGGGTTCCCCGCTGGGAGTAGAAACCAACTGTTCATTGCTTCCTGCTCAGGGGTCCAGCTCATCATGGGGATGCTGTCTGAGAAGCCACGGTCAGGGACCCCTGCTGAAGTGGCAGCCTGTGAGAGAGTCCAACAGAAAGCTGCAGTGACCCTGGCCCGCCTAAGCCAAGACCCAGAGGTGGCACGGGAGGCTGTGCGGCTCAGCTGTAAGTGACGGTGGCTGTGGTTGGACTGGAGTGGACAGGTTGGGCATGACAGCGACTCTAATTTCACAGTGGTAGAAGTGGACACAGGACAAGAGCTAGCTGGGGAGAGGCCAACCTCTGGCTTCTAGGAAATGCTAGGATGGATGCTTTAGTTTACTTTGTAACCTGGGGCTGAAGCAAAGGAGAGGAAGAGCCTGCAGAGGGAAAAGTTGGCCTGGAAAGTAATCCACCTGTGGACTCTGTGTTAATTAGGATGTCATTTGTTTACTCACACTTTCATTTACTGGCTTCTTTATTCATTCGTTCATTTACTAATCCACTCATTTGTTCATGTACTAATTTGTGCGTTAAGTCTTTTACTTATTCATTAATTCACTGCTGAATGTTTCATTAATTCACTAATTTAATTACTCATTCATTGTTACATTGTTAGCCATTTGCTTACCTAAGAGATAGTTTCAGAGCACTCGCAGTATGCTGAGTTCTGTTCTGAATGCCAGGCAATGACACTGACTATGACACTTTTCTGACCACAGGGACTTAGAGCCTCAAGGGGTGACGGATAAGGAAAAACTGCCTGTTTTTGATTATCATAGGAGTGAAGCTCTAAGCACATTTGGCAGACAGGGGAAGCAGACTACACTTAGCTGACTGGGCCCAAAACTGTTTTGATAAGGAGGTGAGGCTTCAGCTGTGGTGTGATGACCTTGCCTCAGCAAAGCCCCATGAAGCATTAATGGATCTGTAACGTTGTGTAATTTTAGGTGCTATATATATATTATACATATATCATAACATATATACATAAATATATATAATATATATAAATATTTTTTAATGAAATAAGTAACTGGAAAAAAAGAAGGAAAAAGAGTACACTTGGAAATTTCTCTGGCACAGATATAAACAACCATAGTTCTCATAAAGCAGAAATGCCTAAACCAGAAATTCTTCCTCGGTGAGGTGGGCTGCATTTTAATTAAACCCTGTCTTGGTCATTGTGGCACTGGTGAGCTTGGCTTCAGTGCTCTAATTGATCCTGTACTTGATGACAGTTGGAGAAAGTCTGCATCACACAAACCTTCCTCCCTGACCGTGGGGCGGTGGGACCTTGTCTGCGAGAGAGGCCAGAACCCCTGGATCAGCCCGGCCAGGGTTCCACCTGGCATGAGAATCCTCTTGTGTCCCTGCAGGTGTGTCCCGTCTCATCGAGCTCTGCAGATCCCCAGCAGAGAGGAACAGCAGTGACGCTGTGCTCGTGGCCTGCCTGGTGAGTTCTCAGGCTGCCCATGCTTTGCCCCTGACCTTGGGAATTGCAGACCAGAGGCTGGGTCTGTGCTGCGGTTGCCTTGGATAAGCCTTAAACTTCTCTGGGTTTAGATTTTCTTCTAAAATAGTGGCAATTATAATATTTATTTCCTTTAATAAAATTGCAGTGAAAATTATGTGACACCACATATGTGAACAGTGAGTACTGAGAAACTGGTTCTTTTAGCAGCATTTTAGATTCTGGGGAATCTTAGTAGCTCAAAAGCAGAGCGGTGAGCTTACAGAATGCCAGGTGGGAGCACTCACATCTCGGTGCCCACAGGACATGGAAGCCAGGACACAGACATCACCTTCCTGTTCTGAAGAGGATTTCATGAGAAAAGCCTGCGTTTCCTTCTGAAGGAAACCCCTCTCCTGGGCTCTTCCAGCACTGTGGCTCCCTTTTCCTTTTTGGGATAGGATGGGAAGAAATATGATAGAACAGAGAGGATTAGCCAACCAGCCACCAGATTATTTTTCTTGAACCCAACCAAGTACATTCTGGGAGGTTCCTCCCCATCTCCTTGATGCTCAGGTCCACCAAGAAACAAGCACAGTGCAGTGGCTGATGGGGAATGCATGCTTTGTTTATTCACTCCTCCCTGTGGGGCTATCACAAAGCCCAGAGCAGAGTAACTTCCGCTTAGAAACAGAAGAGCTGAGGAGTCATTGCATAAACTGGGCTATTGAACCTTCAGAAGAGTGTGCCAAAGAATACAAGGGAGAGGTGATGAATCCACAGATACCTGCAAGCTGTGCCATAGCAGAGCCCTCTCCTCACCCTATTATTTTTCAAACTAAGCTCACCTCTTCCTGGGGGTTCCTGACAGTCATTGTGCGCTTGTACAAATGGCAGAGCTTTATAACTAGGCAGACCTCGCCCACACTCACCGTCAATGAACTGTGTCACCTTGAGTAAGTCCAAATGCTGTAACTTTTATTGAACACTTACTGAATGGTTTTAGAGACCACTCTTCTAGGCTATGGGAATGTAACTGAAGAAAACTGACAAAAGTCTCTGCTCCCCTCTAGCTTTTATTCTGGGACATTCAGGGCTCTATTAATCTATTTTGTGCCTCTGTCAGGATAATGTTTGAAATGTATAAAATAATATATATGATAGACAATTGAAAAGGAAAACAATTACATTAAATGATTATTAATGTATTTTAGTACTTAGGATTTTTAACACCTGACTTTTTTAATCAACACATGACATAAGCAGTTTAATCCAGTAGTAGGTCTAGGAAGCATTTTTATGTTGACTAGCAATGGCTGTGAATTATATCTAAAGATATCTCCAGCATCTCTAATGGGGTGTGAAAATATCTCTGATTTCTACTGATGAGTAAGTACAGATATTGCTAAGACTTTGTGGTTTGTTGTTACATTGACAACTGAAGGAAAGGCATAGTTTCAGTAAGAGGTTAATGAAATTAAAGATGTAACTTGCTTGATCTAGCAAGTAAATCAATAGTTGACATGAACATGAAGATTGGCCCTGATTACCATTATCTTCACCACTTAGGCACCCAAAAAGATGTAACAAGCCCTGAGGAAATGTCAGGAATATCGAAAACACTCAGGCATTGGTCAGCTCCTTTTAGGTATGAGAGTTGCTATTACTATTGTTAGTTTTACTGTAAGTTTGAAGGAGAATACATGCTTGGCTGGTATCCATAATCACCCAAGGGGCTTTCAAGTGGAAAAGGGATTACCTTTGGTTTTGTGGTCAAGTCTTAGATACAGAAGAGAGCTCCTTCCTCCTTAATTCATCTTCCATGTGGCTGCTGAGTTAATTTTTCTAATCATGCTTTATAGTCATGACACTTCCCTGAAACCACCATGGAACTGTCCATGGTTCTCCATTACCTGTGGTCTCCTCTCCCTGCTCAGTCAGTCAGCCCTTTGCGTTGGCTGCAGCTTGCTCCTGAGGCCGATGACTTCTGACTGTCTCCTGGTGCTGTTCAGCAGTGCCAAGCCAGCACACCCTGAAGTGTGCCCTTGGTCCTGCCTCAAGCAAATGTCCTTGTGAAAACACCTCTTTATTAAACTCCTTTCCAAGACTGTTCAGAAGAGATCGGGTGTGTTCAGGGTGGTATTTCCAAGACTGTTCAAGGCTCCTGTTCAGGGCTGCCACCTAAATCCCTCTCTTCTCTGAAGTTTTCCAGGAGGCCGCTATAGTGCAAAGAAGGGAGTGTACAGTATGCTCCTGGACCTCTCCTCGTGGATTTTATAATGTCTCCCAGAGACAGGTTTATTATCTGTGTTCTTGGCTCTTGAATTCAGACATAGATCTGTTTGGCTCTAGAGGCCATGGGATTTTTTGAGAAACCATCTTGTTTCCAGTCATATTTGTTTTTTTCCCTATTCTTTGTGGCCCTGCTGTAAGTTTATTGACAGTGAGATGGATTTTTGTTTGTATTTCTCCCCCTTACAAACTAGAATATTCTTAGGGCAAGGGCCTTTTCCAGGATCTGTGTGTTTCCACAGGACTTTGAGTTTAGTGGCTTGTTTACTGTTTGACTTTGGAATTGGCAGTCTTGCCCCTCATCTCCACCCACCAATGTTGGTGAATGTCCATGGCTTGGCCCCAGAAGGGCTCTAGCATGGAGTGGGGCAGATTCCCTGGCTGCTGGGATAGATGCCGCCTGGAGGCTGGCATGGCAGATGGAATTGGGAGCTACCTTTCCTGCTCTTCCCATGGCTTTATTTCCAGTTTCAAAGGCTCTTCAGTTGGAGGGAGGAAATTTCAATTATCATGTCCATGTCTGGGAAAGTGGCAGTGCAGATCACCACTTGCAAACAGAATTGATTTCTCCTTAATGAAGCAGCTGTCGGCAGGCTGCGGGGCTCCTTGAATACTTGGGTGTTTTCAAATTGTCTGAGAATGAGATTCTGGGATGACTGGCTGTTAACCCTTCCAGGAAAGCAGAGGAGAAAAGCAAGGCTTTGGAGGGTGTAGGGCCTCCTGAGGGTGAGGAATGGGTGCTGCGAGTTGCTCTCTCTCTCTCTCTCTCTCTCCCTCCTTCTCTTTGCTGTGACTCTTCCCTTCTCTCTCTTCTGGGGTTACCTCCTCTCCTTTCCTTCCTCTCTTGTTCTCTATTTTTCTTTTTCACTGTTTTCTTTATCTTTCCATATTTCTTTCTTGCTTCATCTCTTTTCCTTCACCAAGTTGTTCTTTGTGTCCCTGTTTTGACATTTTCTTCATGTTCTGTTTCTTTGTAGCTATATTTTCTTCCCCCAACCCCATCATGCTGGTGGTCTTTTATTTGGTGAGTCTCCTTGATTCTTTGTCTCTCTTTGTCCCCTAACCTTGCTTTATTTTTAACCCATGATGAAGCAAAATGCATGGATGGCCTCACAGCCTCACTTGCAGGACACTCTCTGGTTCTATTTTTACTGTGACATCAGTGGGATTATTTTCCCCCATTGGATTCATGAGAAATAAAAAAGTTCTAGGTGTTTAGCCTTGTTGGCTCTTAGAGTAAATCAGGCCCCAGCAAAGGTAGGACTTGATAGTTAGAGACAGCCTGGGGTGTCTGTTTCCTGTCACTAATGTCTCAAACCCTGGTCTTGTGCACAGAGACACATCTTCCTTCTTCTTTCTCTGGCTTAGAAATGACAACGTCTGTGACTCCAAAAGTGAGGTCAAACTTTTTACTTCCTAAGCCTGATTGCTTAGCAACTGACTGCCTACCTTGTCTAGATAATGCATTCTTTCCCTGCTGTGTGCTCACTCCAACCTTAATCTCATGTCCTAGGACTGCAGCATTCTGCCTGTGTGCATAGTGGGAGTTGTGCTGGTGTGTGATTTTGAGTAGATCACCCCCAATGCCATACCTCAGTTTCCATATTTCTAAAGTGGATATCATGATACTTACCTTGCAGCATGGTATTTTATTTCTCATGATTCCAATGGGGAGAAATGTACTATAAAAAGGTAGATATTCAGTAGGTATTCCCTTCTTTGTTCTATCATTCTAGATGTTTTTCTATTCTCTTTGTTCCCAAGGGTGTGTGAGGGAGGTACCTCACCCTCTGTCATGCATATGCCCAGGAGGAGGGAGGGGTTCAGTTCTGCCTGCCCCTCTCTTCTGCTCACCCTTCTTGCTGGATTTGAACTGTTCAGTTGCAGAATCCCAGTTTGCTTTGACTCTGTACTCCCTCCCTTTCTTTTTAACTCCTCATCCCAGAGTGCTTTGTGTTAAGACTTCACTGAATTTATGGATAAATAAATAGCATTTGCCACTTCAAGGCTACTCCAGGGACCTGGAAGCAATAATGTATTCCACTGATGCTTCTGGCAATTTCAGTCTCTAGGAAGAGCACAGTTTGAACTTGAATATGCTGTTAATTTGACCAGATCCTTAAAACAGCAAATCTTTAAAATGACCAGGTTCCTAAGATGATTGAAGAACCAAGATGGCAAGACCACTATTAAGATCATTCAGATCACCTCTTTCAGATGCCACTTACCAAGGTGCAAATGAAAGCAGGCATCCGTGTAACAGGGTGCTATGGTGACCAGGTGACCAAATTGTCGCTAAGGTGCCAAGTAGCTAAGATGATGATCAGATCAAATTCGTAAACACACCATTTCTTGAAACATATCTCTCAGGGCAGCTGAAGGCATGTATGCCTCTGAGCAGGGTCCAGTTCTACTTGTGTCGTCTCTTCTGTCTTCTCTCCAGGCTGCTCTGCGTCGATTGGCTGGGGTCTGCCCTGAAGGACTCAAGGACTCTGACTTCCAGCAGCTGGTCCAGCCCAGGCTTGTGGACTCCTTCTTACTCTGCAGCAACATGGAGGAGAGTTTTGTGTAGCTGTGTGGGAGGAAATGCATTTGCCCTGTTCTCGTGTCCCTCTGAACGCACACCTGTGAAGCACAAGAGTGTATACCACCGCTCCTCATCTCCATATTTATACATAATTTATTTTTACATGAAATAGAAGGTGAAATTTTCTACCAACATCATCAAACAGTGGGTGGTCTGTGGGGATCTTTTTTGTTTCTATTTTTTTGACTTCTGTGGCTTTTCAGTTGCAGATGCTTAAATGCATAATGGCTAATATGATAGATTGTCATGGATGATTTCACTTCATCTTGTTTTCTCTACTCTCACTACATAATCTTGCCTAATTTTTTTAAACGTTGGAACCAGAGTATCTTAACTGCCCAGAAGTTTTTTTTAAAGTTAGAATCAATCTTCCTAAAAACTTTAAAGTGAATTTCACAGCTGGACAGAATATACTGGAAAGAAAGGTTTTTCTTTAATAAATGGAATCATGCAAACTGTGTCTTAAGTTTTTCTGATTAAATCGTATCTTTAAAATTCTTGTTTCCCAAGATTTCATGCACAAAACCCCTCTCAGTTATTGCAAATGCATAGAGTTGTCTTGTTTGCATAAGTGTGTCAAGTTATGAGTGATTTAATAGGAAATCATAATGAAGTCAAAGACCCAAGAAACTCAGCTTGCTTTGGCTCCTGTGCTCTTTGTGACCTCCTCCACCTCCTAATGAATGGGATTCAAGGAAAAAGCTTTTTAAATAATTCCACTTGGGAAGGACTTTTGAAAATGGGGGTGTGCTGGAGCTGGCTCAACCTGGCTCACAAGGGACAGTTATAAGAATTCCTGCCTAACTTCGTGATCATTGATCTAATGTCGGTAGCTTGAAAATGGCCATGGTGGGAGCATTTACACAACAGGAATAGGCAGGTGCTACAAATCAGGGTTTTCCTTTCTTTAGAGAGCCAATTTTCCAATATCACTGCTTAGATGTGTCACAAACATCTGGGGATCCTTCTGAAAGTTCTACTGCTGTGATGCTGTAAAATGATTTTTGTACAATTCAAGAAACATTTCTTGAATGTCCAGTTACTAGATTAAATGAATTAATCTAATGTATCAGATTCTAGGCGAAGCATCTAACATGCATTATCTCATTTTTCCTTGCAATAGTCACATGACTATTAATTAGTATATTCACATACATTATTACATGTGATCATATCATTAAATCACTTGCCCAAAGCCACTTGTTAATAAGTAGTGCTAGGGTCTGAACCTAGCAATGTTGCTTACCAGAGTCTTTGCTTTAAAGTCTTATAAAGAAAAGTCCTTTCACCTAAGATAATAAAGATGATTATGATAGAAAACACTTGTATAACATTATGATTATACTGAATATTTGTCTTAAATTGTCCTATTTATTCACTTTTATAGGTAAGAAACTGTCTCTCCATGAGACAATGGAGTTGAGGTAGTGTGTACATGGCAAACTCTATGTTCAGACTAAGGCCTTCTGAACCCATATTGAAAGCTTCTACTTTTAGGAATGAAGTTTTTGATATAGCACACTCAGCTTTGAGCTATAATATCAATATTTGTTAATATCATGGCTGATCATATCAGAAAAGTTCTTAAACATTGAGAAGCTATCAAGCTTGCAAATTCAAAATTTTACTATTGGCACAAATTACTGTCAGTTATTTTCCTTGAAGAGACAACCTCACTTTGTTCATTTTTGATAAAATAGCTGCCAGATATCTCAGTTTTAATAGCCGTAGTTTGTCAGTTAATCTTTCCAATAAAGATAGTGTTCTGTGGAAAAGGCAACTAGATCACTTTGCATTTCAAACAATCATAGAATTCTTTTTTTTCCCTTGAAATAACTATTTCAGCACACTAGAAGTGCCTGAAATGGAGCTTTCACTTTATCACCAAAATAAAGGAAAATCATAAGGACACACCATATGCCAAAGAACAGTATTTAGTAAAATTCACAATGTTTGCTGCTTAATCAGTATGTTAAGTAGAATTAGTATTTTAAAATTTTACATGTGTAACTATGCAGAATCCGGTTCCTGTAAGTATATTGTGTTTTTTTTTTAATTTTAAAGAGAATAAAACAAAAAATCACAGAACAAAACAAATTAGCTGCCACTGTTTCGACTCTGGCAATGTGCAATTTTATCTCCCATTGCTTTTGCACCATTAGTGAAAATGTCACCAAGTAAAAAAGGTAAATAACTTTTTGGCATGGTTATGAAAATAGTTTTGACTTTACAAAATTCCTGAGAACATCTTGGAAAACCCTGGAGATTATAGATTACACTTCGCATATCACTGATCTAGTTTGCTGTTCATTTCACAGTTGGAGAAATTTGAGGCCTGTGCTGAGGGGGAACAAGGTACCTTCCCAGAAGCACACAGAATGAAGACCGGCACACAGCCTCTAGAAGGCAAAAGCCTGCCCATTTCTCAATATCAGTTGTTCAATAATAACAGAACTGGGAGAAAGCAAAAAAGAAGAGCAGCTCTTTGGGTAAAATTTACGTTGAAAACCTCTATATTGTAACACATATTTGGGGTATGTCAGACCAGGATTCAAAAATATTTAACACAGATGGTTCAAATAAAAAAGTTTGAGTAAAATACTGGTTTTAACACTTGTAGGCAGAATTCAAGGAGGCATAGAAGAATGCTGAGATTAAAAGCAGAGATTAAAAGTAGCGGTGAGCCCTGTCTGACATTGGGCAGAAGCATTGAGTGAAATAAGTGTTATCAAATTCTATTCTAGAGCTGGAGTCATGGCAGAGAGGCAGTAGTGGGAACTCATGAATCAACAGTGGCCAGAGACATGGATCCTGGCAGGGAGGTAGCAGGTCTAAAATACTTAGACAATATCCTACTTCCCACTTTCTGATCTCCCACCAGTGCCTCTTTTGGGCTGGTCCTCTGTTGAGAGACTGAAGAGTATAGAGAGATGGGTCTGGATGCATCAGTATCCCTAAACTGTCACTCACCAACTCATTCACCACTCCCACCTAAATGAAGCATCTAGAAATGGAAACACTCTTTCCCTCTAGTCTCCATCAACCCTATCTCCAACCATGCCGGCCACCAGGTATG
>PVJX010045016.1:0-12934 GCA_004027295.1 Dolichotis patagonum | reverse complement strand
TTTTTTCTTAAATAGCATGTACTTATTGTGGTTACATATGTAGTCTGAAATGTTTGTCTCAGCAAATCAGAAATAGTAAACAGTGTTTCATATCACTTGCATATATGCTGGTCTTTTGTTGAAAATAAAGCAAAAAGAATAAAAACATAGGTTAATAAAACCCATCTTGAAAGAATGCCATGTTGATTCAGAAAGCACGTTTAAGATACATCAAATTGATTTCAAAAACATACCATTTGTGAACACTGGTGCTGTAGTTGTAGACATCATTACTGCAGTACATTTTATATAGTGATACATTATATATACAAAAGACTTGTGATATAACTCATAAGTTTTGTTAGTGGTAATATGAGATAATGTAATCTGCGGAAGCAGATCCAATATTTTTCTTAGAAAATAATTTTTTGAAAAGAAAGAAAATAATTTTTTGTTCTTGCTAAATCATGAAAATAAATAATTTAGTTTGCAAAATGTTGACTAAGTTTTGCATAGAGATTTTTCCAATATATGTAGCTAGGTGTTTTGGGGGGCCTCAGTGTTTCAGGTAAAATGACATTCCGTGGCTCCCAAATGCATAGGAGACTCATCCGTGTGCATCAGTGTTTTCTGACGTAGCAATGTACATGCTAGAAGACTTAGTACCACACACTCAGAGGAGAGCCACGCCCTGCTGACTCCAAAGAAATTGCCTCACTTTACTACGACTAAGCTTCCCTCCAAGTATATTCTTGAAACTTTTTTCTCTCTTATTTTTTTCAAAGATACAAATAAGTATGGAAGAAATCAACATTTTCTGCAAATTATGGCCTCTGCATGCCTCATTTAGATTTGCTGTACACAACCCCTAATTATCTCAGTTTTTTTTTTTTAATTAGCACATGTTTGCAGTACGTAATGATTACAGTGCTCAGGAAGAGCTGTTGTAGGCACATAACACGTCTTGATTCGGTTTTATCTTCTTCCCCTCCATCTGCTCTCCCTCCTTCCACCTCTGGGCCCCCTTCCTATTTGAAAATGATCAATCTCATGAGATCTTATTATCAGTTTTTTATTTCATGCTTGTTTATACACTAGGTTTCTTGTATAAGTGGAATCATTCGCTATTGAGTAATTGTCCTCCCATCTTTCTTTTAAAGGCTTTTATGTTATAGTTTAAATTACACTACAATTTACAGACTTCTTTACCTGTGCTTTTCTTACACAAAACCAATATTTTGAAATTATATCATTATGAGACAAATTACTCCAAAGGCATTTTTAAAGTAAAAAAATCTAGATGCATGTTACTCAAACTGCTTGAAAGCAAAGATGAAAAACATTTCGAATTCAGCCGGAGATAAAGTTGAACTACCAAAAAGCATTAGAGTTAAATATTTTAGTAGATTTATCATGGCTATTAAAGTCAAAAGATAGTTAAATGTCATCTTAAAAGCTCTAAAAGCAAAAGCAAAAGTAGTCTTTCAATTTTAAAGCCAAAAATATATTTTTTCAGATACTAAAGACTTTTCTATCCTAACCAAAGCTGAAAAAATATATTATTAGCAATTATAATTTGCAAGAAATCATAAAGAATTTGCTTCAG
Organism: Dolichotis patagonum; assembly: GCA_004027295.1. Taxonomy (NCBI): domain Eukaryota; kingdom Metazoa; phylum Chordata; class Mammalia; order Rodentia; family Caviidae; genus Dolichotis; species Dolichotis patagonum. The sequence continues at coordinate 11,349 of PVJX010045016.1, read as the reverse complement.
ACAGAAGAAACAAAACAGCAGACAGATACTTGTAGCTACGAAAAAGGAAATACCTTTAGAAATGATGAAAGAGTGGTGCACCGGTGTGATTCAGGCACTCGGGAAACTTGAGGTCAAAACTTTGCTTATAGTCTGGGCAACTTAGCTGTCTCAAAAAAAAAAATGAATATGTAAAAAGGTTAAAAGATTGGGGATCCGGGTGGGGTATTAGCTCAGCTGCGCAGTACCTGCCTGGCAAAGCTCAAGCTGCTGAGTTCAATTCCCAGTACAAAAACAATAACAAAAATTGAAAACACTGGTGATGTAGCTCAGTGTGAAAACCTTGGGTACAATCTCTGTTACCACTACAACCACCAAAAATACATCAATATGCACATAAATAAACAAATAAATAAATTCACAAAACCAAAACAGAGAGATGAAAGAAAGAGAAAAAGGTGAAAAATAAAATATAGATTTTAAACTATTATTTTATTTCAAACATTACAATCTACATAGACTAACATAAGCCACATGACTGATATATGCCATTTTAAAATTTTACAGAAAAATGTATTTACAGTAATATATAGCCATTTTTACTATGTATTTCCAGAACATTCTCAGTTTTTATGCTTATTAAATAATAATTTTCCTTCCTTCCTTTTCTCTCCCAGGGACATGGAAGGCTCTATTTTGCTTTTAGCTACCAATTTGCCTCTTTTCATGACCTGTAGGTGGAACATCATTTGCTCTTTGAAATCCATCTTCCTTCCATCAACATAATGTTTTGATTGCCTCTGGTTTCCAAGTAAACCGGCATCCAGTCCTGTCCCACGCAATGCAGGAAAGCTCAGTTCATCCTTCCTCATCCTTCATTTCTCTGTACATTCATGTTCTTTTCCTCATACTTTCAGGGCTCTGAGAAGGTAGAATTCTTTAGCAGACAGAGAAAGACCAGGTTTTAGGGGTTAAAATTACTGTACAACTAAGATGCTTTTAACCTTTTATTTGAAAAAGAAGAATTTCTAACGTAGCAAACATTGATGACATTCATGTAAAGTTCAATTAATTCCAGATTGCATGTTTTCCTCTAGGTGCTTTTGAGATACAGGGTCATGTTTTGTGCAAGTCACTGCCCTATAAAATATACATGAAGCTAGGTCAAAGGCACATACAGAGACAATTTGACCACTTTCTTCAGCTAAAGGTGAAAAGATCCAATTATGTTTGATGTCCGCAAACACTGGAATCCTAAGGCAGTGTGTTTCCCAGGACACTGAATTGTGTGAAAGTTTCAGATTTCCATTCAACGCGTTCTAAATTTTACAGAACACCACCATGTGATCCAGTGCTTAACACTTTTGTTCACATGATCTTTGTTTCTATTATTATTTTTTATATTTCTCGTTCTCTTACTATAACTGGAAAATTATAATAAAATATTTAGTTGTTATTATAATGCAATGGCGAACAGAGACACAGAAACAATACCCAGGACTTGGAGGCAGATTTATTTACATTGAAGGGTGCTGATCAGGCTCATTCCCAGAATATCAAGCCCTGATCTCTGGTGGTCTCGCACTTATGTGAGATAAGCAAGCAGGAAGTACAGAGGCAGCATGGCCTGTCAGTTGAGGACTGCTTTAAACAGGGTGCATCACAGTGACGGCTATGTGTTACAGTGCACTGCCATTTATAACACACAGAAGTAACTGGACCTGGAACTGAAACAGGAATAGCCACATGTGCCACTAAGAAACTGAAGTATATTGGCTGGGCTGACCATTTCTTCTTACAATATAATATGTGTAATTTTATGCTATTACATCATAGAATCAATTTTTAATATGGCTAATCTCTGTGTCTTCACAGTATTAATCTTTTAAATGTGATATAGTTGTGCATATACATAAATGTAGGTTAATGTAACTTATTTTCCCCAAAACAATATATTTCATCGTATATTAAAATATATTAATAAAAGAATTTTATGCTATAAAACATTTCCTAGATGGAGAACATAATTTGAAATCTATACACTTTAGTATCTTTTGAAATTTTTGATTGCATAGCATAAATATTACATACTATTAATTATACTTAGAAAGATGAAAAACTCATAGGGGTGCATTCGGTTTTAAACATTATTATTTGAATTTTCTTTTTCACCAGTTTTCTTTGCTACAGCTCAATGCATAGTATTTATAATGGAAATATTATTCTTTAAGTGTTTCATGCTAAAGTTGAATTCATCTTTCTAATTTAGAATTCTATATAAAGAGTGTCTCTTCGTTTTAGTCATTGAAAATGAAGGGAAAGACAAAGTAATGATACTTTATAATAACATTAATAACTTTAATATACTTGATGAAAATTTGGAGGTCATATTAGTATGACAATGACATCTGCCCTTTCACTGAGTTATTTATATTCACTTCTAGATTTCCCCCAATATTCAATTAGCAAACCAGGTTACTGTTTGACTAAAGCTTGATTTCTTTTTTCGTAAAATCCTGGTCATTTTAAGACACATTTGTCATTCGTTTGAATGAAATGATTGAAATCAAGTAGGTAAATCCTAAAATTTGTCCTCTTAAGTATTGTCTTAGATTTTAAAATATGTCATATTTTGATTTTTTATATAAAATTCAGAATGTTACCCAGTATTCCACTGAATCCCCAAAACTTTTAACAAACTGATATTTGAAAAGAATTGTCTCCTCCAATCCATTCAATGCCTCCTATTTTACTTACATTTTCATTGATTTGCTGACATACTTTTATAGTCCTGTGACTAGAACTTGTATAAAATTGTACATTTTATGTGCATATTTATACTTAAATATACTTCATGCTGTTTTAAATAATGATTTTTAAGGTTGACTTTATAATTGCTTGTTCAGGGATATCCATTTTGCAGCCTATTAAAAATCATAATTATGTATTGTTTTTGTAATTTATCCATTGCCATTTTTGATTCACTTATTGAGGTATTATAGTCTTACATGTGAATAAAAATAGTTTTAGTATTTCTTGCAAAATCGATATGGCTTTTTTTCCTTTTCTGGTATAATTGTGTGCATGTTGTGCAGGGATTTACTGAGTGATGTGAACAGAAGTTGAAAAGGAACACATTCCTGCATGTCTGAAGATTCTGGAGAAAAGACATTCAGGTTTCCATTACTAAAATTATATGCCATGCTAGGCTTTTCATGCATGTTACTTTCACAGGTGAGGTACACATTGTATTCTTGCTGACATTTTTCTTTTTATCATAAAGCTATGCTGAATTTAAATCATTTCTTGACATGACCAAAGGATTCTTTTGCTTACTACTGTATTTAGTTATATATTTGTCTTTAAAATTTAGATAGTGTTGATAACTAAAATTCCGCTTTATAATTCAACAGTGAAATATTGTAGGATCAATATTCTTTTGGGGTAGTATGCTACTTATTCATTCATTCTCTTTCGTAAACATAGACCTAGTAATACTGTTTATTTCTTCTTGTATAAAGTACAGAAGTTAATGTCTTTCTGGAAAATTTCCCTTTGTTCTCAGTAAACAAATTTGAAGATAAAGTTCACAATATTCCTATACTGCCTTTTTATTATTCATGGGATTTGTAGTCATAAACATGCTTTCATTTCTGATGCAGTATTATAGATTTTGTCATCTTGATATTTATTTTGGACAGGGGTTTATCAATTATTTTGGCCACCTAAAGAACTAGCTTCCAGTTCCATTGATACTTTTCTTTCATTTCACTATTTCTCTCTTTTCTTTCCTTTTTCTTTCTTTTCTGTTTTGTTTTGTTTTGTTTTGTTTCATTTTGTTTTGTTTTGTTTCTGAAAGTTCTGGGGTAATAAATCCAGAAATTGTGCATGCCAGGGAAACTTCCTACTGAGTTACATCCCAGGCTTTTATTTGCATAGTTTTAATTTCACTGTTTCTTTTCTGATTTATGTTGTTGCTTGGTCCTTTGTGCTTTATTTTAAAATGTTTCTCAGTTTTAATTTTTACTGGTATATGTTTGAGTATAATGATTACATTCCCTGTGAGTTGTTGGGACACACGCATGACACATATTAATTGTTTTTATGTCCCTTTTCTGTCCCTACCCTACCCCTTCTGTCCCTTTGTCCCCTTCTCTTTTTGCAAGAGATCTATCTCACTCTCTTCTATTATCTATCATTTTGCTCTTCATATCTCTTCGTTTCTCAAAAAAAAAGAAATAATGAAATATTTAAATTGGTGCTTTTTATTTATTTCATTTAATATTGTGATCTCAGGGTGCATCATTTTTCCTACAAATGATTCAGACTTATCCTTGTTTTTGACAGAATCATACTCCATTGTGTAAAAATATTGGTATGTCTTTATCCATTTATCTGTCAACGGACGGATGGGCCACTTCTGTGATTTAGCTCCCATGAGATGTACTGCTGCTATAAAGGTGTCAGGCATGGGTCACTGCGACGTGATATCTTTAACTCTTTGGGGAAGACACTTGCAAGTAGAAGAGCAGAGCGAAATAGAATTTCTAGTTTTCGTTTCTGAAGAATCTCCATAATGTTTCCCATAGTGTTTCTACTAGTTTACATTGCTGCCAATAATATAGAAGAGTTTTTTGTTCCCTGTACCCTCATCTGCATTTGTCTATTATTTAATTTCTTAATGATGGTTTATCTCACAGTGGAATTCTCTTATTTTCTAATCCAGAAGACTAAAGGATATTAGATTTTCTTTGCATAGTATAGTTGTCATATCGTAGTTTTCCTCTACACTTTCCTTTCCACTCTACAACTTTAGCGAGTGTTTTCAGTTTGTTAGTTAAAAGTGTTTTTAATGTCCCTTCAGATTTGTTTTGATACAGAGCTTAGCTCAAATGGTGTTGTTTAATGACACAGATATTCAAGTATTTCCTAATTATATTGTTATTATTCCTTTATTCAAATTCCAAATATACCTGGCACTATACATTGTATCACTTATCTTTGGATTATCTCCTGTTCACTTTCAGAAGGCTTCAGCAGCTAATCTTTAATCAGTTCACTCTCCACCTCCAGCATTTGATAACAATCAATTTAAGTTTTTGACTAGTTTCTGGTTTGTACTCTTTTTCAGAGAATGTAATGGTTTTGGTCAAACGGTTGTTATTTATCTTTTTCAGAGTTACATTGGTAGTTTGTGCATTGACATGAGTTCTCTAAAGGACACCAGAAATGTTGCTGGTTTTCAAGTCTTCTACTTTTATCTTATTTTATTTAATTTATTTTTAAGAGACAGAGGAATGACTTAAATTTACAACCTCTTAATATAGCAGCAGAGCTGGTTGTCAAAATTCTTAATTTTTGCAATATTGTTATTCTCTTTATAACAAATCTGTTTCAACATATTTCTATGAAAACAACTAATGATATTTTGGAATTTTTAATGCTTTTGAAATGCCTTATTTTAAAACTTTCCTGCTTTATTTTAGGTTAATGAATTATTTTTAAGCATTGCAATTTCTCCTCCCTTAGTTTCCATGTACAATGCGTGCTGTTTCCACACTTCTAGTGTGTGCACCCCTTAGTGTGTGCCTCGTGAAATCATTAAATTAATAGTTAACTGGTATCTTTACACTTCTTCAATATAAACAAGTGTTTTGAAACCTCATATTCTTCATGATATTTTAAATATGTGTATTTTATAGCTTTAAGTATTTTTAAAAGTTAACACATACTTTACAGTTTTATTGCAATTCAGAAATTTCACATATTTTGTCTGTTTTGTCTTCTTCTTTTCTGTTTCCTTCTGGGCATATTGCTTACAATTCATTTTTTGCACTATATATACAAGTCTTAAAATCTCCTTTCAAGCAATTTTCTATTTTCCTACATTTCCAATATTTGCATTTCTTTAATTTCTCCTTGGGGGGAGAATCTTCTCTTTAAAACCATAACTTATTTTGATTCAAAACTTTCATTTCTATGTCTTTCATTCCATAGTATGCTTTAAATTACAATGTTTCCAAACTGGTAAATATTCTTCAGTAAGGCACATTCCTTGTTGTTTACATTTTTGTGACTCAACTCCAGTTCTATTTTGAAATGATAAATTCTCACTCTCAAATATCATAAAATTTCAAAGACATTCATTTTATCAATGTATATATATTATTAAGTAAGGTGGGTACATGAATAATATCAATGTAACCTGTGCTTTTGGTCCATTGGGGCTGATATAACAAATTCTATTAAATTACATAGCTTACAAGAATGGAAGGAAGGAGCTTGTGGCTGCAAATTTAAGATTAAAAACTTGGCAGATGGAATGTCTGGCTAAAAATTACTTGCTGGTTTATATAATCAACTCTGTAGCTGTGTTCTCACATAATTGGACAACATAGCTCTCCGAAAGCTTCTTTATAAGGACATGGATCCCATTCATGAGTTTTCTACTCACTGACATAATCACTGCCTCAGTTCACAGTGTCAGTGCTATCACATCAGTGATTAGGTTTTTAATATATAAATTTTTAAAGGAAATACTTAGTTCATAGTATCTATGAACAGTTGCAATAAGTTTTTGCAGGAAAGTACTAAGTTAAGAAACAGTACAGATACTAACAAGTTTTCTGTTTACATATACAGACATATGGAAGAAGTTATGTGTCTGGATTGTAACCCCCGCATTATGTTCAAGACTTTCTTAACATAATTACAAATAAAAGGAGTGACCTGATTCCACTATAATTATCAAAATGATCTCAGAGTAACCATAGTGAAGCATCAGAACAGAGGAATAGTCCGTTGCATCACTTTTTAACTCCAAATATTTTTATTTATATTTATATTTGTGAAATAGACTCATTATAAAAATATTCTGATAGAGCAGCAGATATTTTCACACTGTCATAAATAATTCATTAATGATAATTCATTCTGACAAGGAAGTTATAAGTATAACATGTATCTGCATTTAAAGTATGAGAGAAGCAACTAATTTATTCAGCACTACACAGCTGATGACTGTAGAGCATTTTACGTATTTTAAATGACAAATGACTATTGTATGTTTTCTCTGTAACTAAGCTAAAGCAAGCAATTTTAATGGAGCCACACAATACTTATATGATTATATTAAAACAATATTTTATCAAAATAAAGTTGAGGTTTTTCACACTGCACTTCTCACGAAAGATTTAAAAAATGAAAGGCACACTATCTGAACTCTTAACAGCAGTAAGTGCAGTATGTAGAACACCATCAAATAGGTTGAAACCAAGGGAATATTGCAGCTAGAACAAGAGAAGTACTTAGGACTTTAACTTTGTTAGAACTTATATGAAAAGCAGCATTGGTTAATATTTGTATTTTAAATAAGTTACATAAAATCAATCAAAGATTTTACCAGACATAAATAAGACTTCCATAGTTACCAACAGTACATCAATTTCAGTAATTATTTTGCAATGTTTAAAGCATTGTTCATTCCTTTTTGTGGCTTCTAAAATAAAATGTGAATTAGGTCTGAATCTTTCCCTTGGTTTTGAATAAAGTTCTCAGTGTAGAATTCCAATTTTGAGACACTGTGACTTGGTTTTTCAAGTATCAAATTGGTAACTTGAGCTCTATCGTGCAGAATCCATGCAAAAGTAACTTGTGTCACTGCACGGTTTGTGTCACTACACACCATTGTATATCCAAGGATTTTAGGAACTTATAGCCAGTTCATGCACCATGAGCTTTGATCTTCCAAGAGCTTGTTTTAAATTCATAGTCTTAGTAGTTATTATTTCAATAGGAGGGAAAACAATTTTATGAATTTGCAGTGACAGCAAAGAATGGTGCATGTTTTAATACCACTGAGTAAACTGAAAACTCTAACAGTTTAATAACTAAAGAGACGCCATTCTAGGTGTCATTTGGAAAACAATCAGGTAAAGTACTGGCAGCAATCAAATGGAAGGACTTTGATGTTACACCCATGAATCTATTTTTGACTATTGTTTGTTTGTAATATAGGGAGGAACAAATTCTGTCCCTGAAAACATTGAATGAACCCAGGAAGTATACTTGTGGGAGTATATTTTAAAAATAAGAGAAAACCACAATACTCAATAATATTGAGTTGAACAATTCAAATCATTATTGTCTCCAAGAACTAAAATACAGATGATTTGTAGTATCCCATAAATAGATGATACTGTTGATTCTAGTTACAAATGTGCTATTTGCCCTGTTTTCTTGACATTTATATCTTCTCATGGTAACACTTTGATAGCACAATTTTTTTATTTAAGCTACAAAAGATTATCTTTTTTTGTTTTAAAGGGGGTAAAATTAAACACAACAAAACAGAACAGAATGGGACATAAGAAAGCATAAATTTCAAAGCTAGACAACTAGAGATCTTCACTGTCATATTGTCTCTTGCTTTCTTCCAAATAGTTGTCCTTATCTTTGCATATGAGGAGCTCATACTAAATAACACAGCCAATCTTTTCACAAGATGTGTAGTTCACTGGCTCCCACTTGCTAATCCCAGGGGGGGCACATGACACGGGATGGGGGACAGGACGACATGAGATGTTTGATTCTCAGCCCATGCCAGCAGGCTCACAGCAGCCCCCAAGAGAGGGGAGGAGCTTCTTACTCTCCTGGCACCCCTAGTCAACCCCATGGTGCAGGTCCCACGCGCCAGGGTCTCTCTCCTGTGGGCTGCCAGAAATCTGCCACACTCACAGCCACCCCCTGAGAGGAGAGGAGCTCCTTCTTCTCCCGGCACCTGACCGCATGGTGCAGATCAAAAAATTCTTAACATTTGTCCAATTGTACATTTTTTACAGGTGGGATGTGTAGCATTGAGTCTTAGAAAAGAAAACACAAAAAGATTGAAAAGTTCTTGTTTCAAAACATTGATAGAAAATTTCACGAAAAGTACTCACTGTCATTTTAAAATATTACTCATTTTCACATGTAAATACTTGTAATGTAACATGTACACTTTGATTGTAGAGATAGTAAGGGTCAGTAATGGTTTTCAATACGTGAGAATTATTTTACGTGTTTTTATTGTTTTGTCTTTTTCTTAAGTTCTCTTCAAACTTAGAATTCAAATAAAGGCAATTATCATTGAAAGCCATATATGCACTATTGTGCGAAGTTTTTACTTTTAAGTTTTTCATAGCATAATCCTTCACTTTCTTTGGATGTATAGATTGAGAAAAAAAGAAAACTAAAAGAAAAAAGATATTTCTTTCAAATATTTCTACAAACATTTTCATTACAATAAAATCAGTGCAGAAATAGAAATATCCCATCTAACAACTTCATCATCACATATTACAGTAATGAGACATGTTTGCCTAGATACATAGGAAATTTTAAGTAATAGTTTCTTTTGTGTGGCCAAAAAAATCCATGAAAATCAGTACTCCTATGAAAACAGAAAAACTTAACAGAAAAGAGGAAAACCAACCTTCCCCCCTCCCCCCAAAAACCCTGACAAAATATATATTGAATGTTTTATCCTCATCTATTCTCAGTGGAGAAGATGCATAATGCCTCTTAGGAGTAAAGGAAAACTCATGTTGCACTACGTAATTTTCTAGTTAGTCTCATAAAGAAAAACAAAAGAAATTTAATTTAATAAAAATTATGTTGTAGAGAAAAATTCAGAGTAATGAACACTATGAGTATTTTCTTAGAATTACAAAGGGCTTTCTTGAATGCTAACTATGCCGAATATACCAAATATAGAAATATAAAAATGTGTGAAATATTTTATTAGTTTAAAAATAACAGCTGTGTTCATTTTTACTGATGCAGGAGTTGAAACACAAAATGATTCATTTTGCCTGAAGATGCCTAACGGATTTAACTATTTTTTTGTGAAGTTACATTATAAGTAACAAAAATAAATTGAAATTATCAGAGAATTTAAAAAAAGGTTTTAAAAGAATATAGAAAACAAATGTTTTCCTGTGCTTTGATGTAGTATTTATGAACACAAAATAAATCATGAATGTAAAACATGTTTTTTAAAAAAAAACTACAGAATCACATCTAAAAGATTAAAAAATTACATAAACATATCTTTGCTCTGGAAAACTCAAAAAAATCCAAATATCCACCCTATGGTCTACCATCATGAAAACTATCTGTGATTAACAGTTTCTCCAGGATTTCAGAGTGTTAATGATTTTGAGAACTCTATTTTGTGATAAAACTCTAAGGTCATAATTTTTAAAATATATTTATAGGAAACCTTACACAAACACATTGAAAATATTTTCAAAATAGCAAAACTACAATATCAAACTGAAACAACAGTCTATTTTTCACAGTATTTTAAATAAATTCACCTCACGTGATGTAAGGCTTGCATTATATTTTATTATGCTTCTAAAGTGTTTTTAGGTGTTTCCAAGTTGACTAGACAAGTCACTGAATTATTCCTGGTTGTGATTTTTCCCTTCAAACTTTTGAGTAAAACCTAAATTCTAGAGATTACAATGTCAAATTTTATTTGAAATCTTTGGGCCCAAAGAGAATTCTAGAGCTCAATAAGGACATACAGATTTAATTTATCATATAACTACATATGATATGGAGTGTAATTATGATGTAGATGTTGTCTCTGTTTGATTGGTCATGGCTGCCTCCATGTTCTGAATTAATTCAACACACTTACCATTTATGGTCAATTTGTCTTTGTAGAGGAGCCAAACTCACAGGGAGCCAGACCCCGTGAAGAAGATAGACGTGCACACACCGAGATACTCCGACCAGCCTGCCTTCCATTGACGTCACGCAGGGGCAGCGTTCACCGAACTTCTGAACACATGTACATACTAAAGACAGTCACGAAAGGAGACTGACAGGACTGCTACTGAAAGAGGCAACAGTGCTGGAAGAAGTGTGTTCAAAGCAACAGGAGGATTTTGAGGGAGATTAACAGTGATGTGCCATTTATAGTAATAACTTTTAAATGTAATATTCATATTTTTCGATCACACACAAACACTATACACACATGTATCATATATATGTGTGACAGGTCTTGTGGTGATGAACTTTACCAGGTTTTGTTATTGGGGGTATTGAAGGATGGTTTTGTTTCGTGAAGTATTCTTGGAAAGGCAGGGATTTTTCTCTCAGTATTAAATATAATGCTTCATTTTACTCCTAGTCCACTAAGAAATACACAGATACTTTTATCCAGTTCCTTTCTACATGACTATTCATTTTTCCCTTGCCAGTTTCAGATTTCACTTTCTATTCTTGACTTTTGACAACTGAATTGTTAGGCCTTTTTATACAGATCTATTTGCTTTCAAGCTAATCTTTGGGCTTTAGAAATGATTAATTACTTAA
>PVJX010045015.1:0-12914 GCA_004027295.1 Dolichotis patagonum | reverse complement strand
GGCTTCACAGAACTTTGTTTTCCATGTTTGTCAGAAGTTTCCCTGTTTCAACTTAAAATCTCTGCCATGACACACAGTTTTCCAGCCTACCAAGATGACTGGTTTTTGGTTTTTGTTTGTTTGTTTTTACCTAGAATCCTTCTTTTGGCCTTCCTTTTTCTTAGGCTAGGGGTTTCACAGAGAATGGGGCCAGGCATCTGTCCTTATTTGTTGCAGGAGCCATTATTCCTTGGCAAAACTACCACCCTTTCATGCTCCTGAAAGATGATTATCTAGGAGTCGCTTGTGTGTGAGAGGCCCTAGGTTCCATCGCCAACATCACCAATAGATAAGTAAGGGAGAGAGAGAGAGACAGGCAGGCAGGTAGGCAGATACACTGAGAGATAACTGACCAGAGTCTTGGCAATAATGTGGTGTATTCATTAGGGACCTGTATGCAAATGTGGCAGATTATATTTTCCAAAAATGGTTTCAGCAATCTTTCCAGTCTTAGGTTGGGAGCCGGATTTGCCCGCTCACTTTAAGTTCTCTGCGAACAGCCTCTTGTGCGCATTGTATAAGTAAGTGTGCTGCCATTGTTGGGCAGTCCTTTCTTCCCTCAGGAGCGGGCTCCACCTGGCTTTGACTTTCTGCTTTCTGACTCTTGTCTTTATTTCTTCACCCTCCACTGTCCCCCCTCTGGAGTCTCAAGAGCTGTGCTGACTGCAGAAGTTTTACAGTCTTCTAATTCTTTACCTTCCTCCATCAAGAGGCAAATTTTATTTACTCTCCCCTTGAATCTGGGTGGGACTGTACGATTGCCTTAATAAATAGAGGCTGTAGGAACGGCAATACGTGACTTGCAAAACCAGGTCATAGATGACTTCCTCCTGGCTCCCTGTCTTGGAACACTTGTCCTCAGAATCCTGTCTCCATGCCAGGAGGAAGCCCAGACCAACCACCGCAGAGAGACCACACACGAGTGCATGTGGAAAAGAACTGAGACCCAACCAAGAGCCAGCATCGACCAATAGACACGTGAGCAAACCAGATGAGGGTTTGCCCCCAGCCCACCAATCTTCAGCTGAGGCGCTAGACACAGGGGAGAGCAAAGGAGAGCTACTGTGTCCTCATTCCTAAGGCACAGAATCAGCAGAATGAGTGGCCATTTCTTACCCTCGAATGGAATGATTTGTTAGAGTAATTTAGAGGAGCAAAATTAAGCATAAAATGTTCATGTACCTTCCAAGGTCCCTTTATTAGCTGAGCATCTGGAGACTCCTGTCTTTCCTGTAGCCATATGTGGGTGCTACTGGGTTACCACGGGATGGCTCTGCTGCCTAGGCATCTTGGCCATGAGGAAAGCTAGCACAAAAAAATTGACAGGGATGTGCAAAAGCAGAAGAGAAACTAGACATTCACCGAACAAGTTTCAATACAACGCACCTGATACTTCCCATCTCTAGCCCTGATGCTGTGTTTACTGGAACCCTGCTCTTGGCATTGGTATTTTACAGCCTCCTTGCCTTTTCCTTTTTTCTTTTTCTTTTCTTTTTTTTTTTTTTAAGAAAGAGGACAGGTGTATGGGGAATAGAGATTTGAATCAGTCTATACCTCTGGTCTTGATCACCTCCATTTTTCTGGCACCTCCAGTCCTTCTTGTTTAATTTGCTAAAAACAGACTGTAGAAATGAATGAGCTGAATACCCTCACAGAAGTGGCACCATCAGGAAACACCCATTCGCCCTTCTTCCACCACCACAATCATTATAAACATTGCCATGGCCATAATCTTCCAGATGGTCACATAGGAAAGTATGATTACAAGCGACTTTGGGACACTCTGCTGTTTTTATTAATTTGTGGCTGTTTCACTTGGGTTCCCTGAAGCAGAGGGCAAGGTAATATTTGTGAAGATGTCTGCATGTGGGGTGATCCCAGGGAACCAGAACAAGGGAAGAAGGTAAAGAAGACCCAGAAGAATGAAGAGTATTGGGGTACATTTCCACATTTGATTCCATGTGACTTCCTTTGAAATGCGTAATTTCTCTCTACTGCAGTAAAATGTTGGCTAATAATCACTGGGTACTTCTTGTGCTAGGTGCTTTCCAAACACTTTAACTATCACTACGTTGAAAGATGGGTTTTAACAACTTCCACTTTTTTCCTTTTTTACTTTCCATATTTTCAGAGCTGGGGAGAGAACCCAGAGTTGCACACAGGTCAGGCCAGGGCTGTAACCCTGTGCCACACCATCAGACTAACCCCACTTTGTAGAGGAAAATGCTGAGGCTTGAAAGGTTTTAAGCTGCTCAAACTATAGAGCAAGGCCTTTTCAACCTCCAAACCTTTTGCCAATGTACTGCAGTGTCTGCCAGGCAAAGGGAGGCACAGTTTCATTATTTTCTCTCCGAAGCTCTTAGCAAAAGTATCCTTTGGGCTTTTGTCTCTCTGATGCTAAATGCACAGAAATGGTCAGTAAACTCAGCTTCAGGGCTAGGACACTCCCTGGGGCTTCTCTGCCCCATACTGTGTTTTCCCCCAAATAAGAGCTAAACAGAAAATAAGCCCTAGCCTGATCTTTCAGAATGCTCGTGATATGAGTCCTATGCCAAAAACAAAGCCATTATTAAGATCATCATCAGCCAGATGGACTCATTTAGTACATCCACTGCAACATGTATTGACATAATGAACAATAAAATAACATTAATACACAATAAATATACATTAACAATGCCATTAATACTTAAAATAGATGATAATATAAATTATTATTCTGTATTTGGAAATATCCAAATGGGTGCCCTTGGAGGAGAAGTAAATGACCATGGAAACAGATAAACTAGGGACTTACTGCCAAACGACCAACTGGAGCCCAAACACAAGGTGTGGAAACTCATGCACTGCTAATGAACAGGTGAGGCTGCATTTAGCAGGAATCTTCAGAGTTTAGTACGTCCTGCACTGTAACAAGGCATTATGGGAAATGCTCGTTTGAGGTGAGTTCTTATTACTGGACATGAAAGACTGGGGCCAATGGTTCTACTGGAAATGGAGTTGCAAAAATGTAGGCCAGAATTTGGGGTTTGGAGAGCTATGATGATGCTCCAGAAGAAGAGGACTTGATCATATTTAAATAAATGAGGGGCTGGGGACTTAGCTCAGTGGCACAAGCACCTGCCTGTCAAGCACAAGGTCATGAATTCGATCCCCAGTACCAAAAATATATAAATAAATGAAGGTTTTTGTACTTGAATAAATGAATAAATGTAGATTGTTGTATGTGGAAAAAGACATCCCCTGAAAAGAGGCCCTAATGCATCACATGGAACAGAAATCAATACAGGACCCAGGCTTATTTTGGGGGGAATACAGTGATATGAGTGTGATTACGCAGATGACCAGATTCACAGGAATCTGCAGACAGACAAGAACAGACCACTGGATGATGGAGCAACAAAGATAAAAACAGAGTCTTAGGTCTTTAAAGGAAGTCCTCACGGAGAGCAAAGTCCCTCTCGGCCCAAAGCTGTCACCTTCCTTCATCAGTCAGAGTCCTATTCTTAGTGTGAGGTATCTCAGTTGTCATAGAAGAGAACTCACCACTGGCTGAGTAATTACAGTGGCCCAGAATAGCACATTTGAAGTGGAGAAAAGCGAGCCAGCAGGCACTGCCAGGTTGCTAAGTGAGACAGGGTGGACAGTGCAGACATTCTCTCTGGGTTCCAAGGCTCCTCGAGCCTGCCTGTCACAGGGCCCTCCTTTTCACTTAGAGAACCACCCATGACAGCCAGTTCTGTTGCAAGGACAATGGTTTAAGGAAGGAGAGACGAGTTCAACTCCAAAGGAGCATATCTTTATCCATTTATTGCATGTTATTCATTTTGTCAGACTTCAAACGTGAAAGTAGCTATGTTACCCTAAGTTATGCTATTAATATATTCACGTCCCTTTATAGAAAGCGCAGAGACAGGAACCCTATTCTAATGTCAGCAACTGGGATTTGCTGTCCAATAGTTTCCCCCATTCCTCTAGCAGAAGATCCCATGAGCTTCCTTGGGGAAATGTTCCCTTCCCTCCAGTGCTTAGCCCAGAGGTTTAGGGATTGATTGTCTTGGAATTTGGAGTTTGACTTGGGAATTTACATGAGCTTCAATCAGTCAGATCTAAGTGAAGTCTGAGCCTTTTTCTGGTTAAGAAACTAAACTACTCTGCTTCCTGCTGGACACAAATGAGGAAACGTGGCCGCAGGAATTGTTGGTGGCATCTTGGGATCACAAGGAATGGACACAGAGAGACAGATGAGATAAAACCAGGTTCCTGGGACATTACTCAGCTACATGCCTGGCCCTTTAAAAAGTCTTTCCCCCCACCCCCCAAAGTAATCTACCAATTCTAGCAGGTTTGCTAGAAGAAGTCAGAGGGTAGTAATAACCAAAACACATAGCTTTCGAATCCTGAAAATGCTCAGTGATCGGAGCCAGACGTAAGAGGTGTACACTGTATGCTGCCATCGCTGTGAAACACACATCACCAGCGAATCTGCAGAGACAGAAGGTAGGTCAGTGGTTGCCAAGGACTAGGAGAAGGACATCCAGGAAGTGACCGCTTAATGGGCACCGAGTTTTCTTTGGAGTAATGACAATGTCACAGGACTAGATAGAAATGATGGTCAACCAACATTGTAAATGAACTAAATCCCACAGAACTGTGTGTTTTAAAGTGGTTAATGGTTAACTTTGTCTTATGTAGGGTTTTATTTAAAATTTTTTTAAAAAAAAAAAGAGCTGAACTTTCGTTTTCACATAAAGTTTGTGTTTGTTGAACATGTACTGTGAGTTCAGCACTGCCTGATAGCGTGTGATCCTCACCACAGCTTGAGATATGTGCAATTTTTATACTTAGTTTAGGGATAAGAAACTGAGACACAACGAAGTTATATAATTAGGCCGAAGTTATTCCCGTAGCAGTTTGCAGAGATGGTTCAAACGCAGGCTGTCTGCTGTGGGTCATCACTCTTCATCATGGAGCCTCATTCATCTGTTCCGCTCAGCTCCCTCCGGGCTGTGGAGAAGGGAGACGCCCACTGTCTTTGTTACACTTTGTTACTTTGCTGAAACAAAATACTTGACATTCAAAGTTAAAGTTTACTTGGCCCACAGTGTGTAGGGGTCTCTGTCCACAACTGGCTGGCTCCAACGCAGTGTGGTTTGATAGAGAGGCAACCGTTTACGGTGGCAGAAAGACAGCAAAAACAACAAGGGAGAGAGGTAGACAGGGAGAGGGATAAGGGGAAAGGGGGAAAGGAAAAGATTTATTCCTCTTTCTGTCCCTTGTATTGTATGGAGTCTACTGGGTTAGGGGCAGTGCCAATCCAATCAGTGGACTGACCCAGCAACCATCCACCCTTAACCCTAGCACTCTTAATCCCAGTATCACACTACAAATCAATCACACACTCTAGATTCAGCCACCTCCAAAAACACTATGACTGCATGAGGCTTTGGGGGGACATGTAGACACAAACCGTGACACCCACATACAGAGGAGAGTGGGCAGGGCTGGTGTTCCTGTCGTCCCTGCTTGGCTAGAACTTTCCCACACCGTCATTTACTTTTCACTACCACACTTTATGGTGGGAACTACTGCTTCCCATGTCACAGACAAAGAGCTTGAGGACAGGAAGAGTGGGCGACTTACTGCAGATCATAGGTCCCATGGGGAACTGAGGCCCTATCTTCTGAGAAGCCGGCAGTCGTACAGAGCCAGAGATGGAGGTGACCAGCTGTGACCCAGCTTCTCAGCCTCCCTCACCAGACCTTCTTTCTCTCATACCTCAACCAGTGAGAAAGTTTGGACAAGGACATGACTTTCTCCTCCATTCCTGCCCCACAGAATGAGCACTGAGGGCCAGGCATGGGGGCCCATGTGTGGTAGTTCACCATTGTGTCAGTGGGAGTGAGAGGCGCCCAAGTGATTGGCTTAGCACAGTTCTGGGTGTGGCTACGTGGATTTACTGAAGATGGAAGGCCCACCTTGGGTGCAGGCGGGACCAACCACTAGGTTTGTAGTCTGAAAGGAATAAAAAGGGAAAGAGGGAAGACTCACTTCTGTTTCTTTGGAGGAGCTCCAGTCTTCACCTTCGCCTTGGACATCAGCTCCTGGCTTCCAGCCCTTTGCTTCCTGATATGGACTTGCACAGGGCTCTATGGTAAGCTGCAGGTCTTCAACTTTTCACTGGATCCTGTGAATCCTCAATGTACAGACAGTCCTTTTGCACTATTCCATACCTGGCTCTGCAGGCAGCCACTGCAAACATACTTTGTAAATCCATATATATGGATATATATATACACAAATATATGTGAACATATATATGAATATTAAATATGTTTCTCTAGTGAGCACTAACAAATACAGCATGCCTACAATCCCAGAAGTCTGGGATTCTAAATTTGACTCTAGTCTGGACAACTGAGCAACCTAATTAGAACTTGTCTCAAAAACACAAAAAGGCAGATAGGAATGTAGCTGAGTATAAATGCCCTGGGTTCAAGTTCTAGTACTGAAAGGGAAAAAAAAAAAGAATTAGCACTGTCATTCCTTATGTGGTTCCTTATAGACCTCTTAGTCCAAATGCAGAAGACTTCCTTCCCTTCTGCAGTTGGCTTCCTTTCCCTCTGTCATGTGCAAATGTATTGATGAATAAGTACTGACTAATTTATGAGATATTAATGAACTGAGGTCTAATGGGAATACAGGTACAGAGACAGGCCTGGCAGCTGTGTCTAAAACTATTATCTAATCTCCTTTTAATGTACTAGACCAAATTATATGTTGTTAGAGAATTTCCAGAAGGAGTTTCCCCAGATCAAGTCTACAAATCTAACCTTGGGTTACAAAAATAAGCAGCAAAGGTTCTGGGTTTGACCCAAAACCATAATAATAACAATAATAATAATCATCATCATCATCATGAAAGAAAAGAAAATTTCAAAACCATAGAAACATAGAGTTGTCCTTGGTATTCCTGGGAGAATGAGTCCAGGGGCCCTGAGGATACCAGTATCTATAGATGTTCAAATCCCTTAAAATAAAATACCATAGTATTTGCATATAATTCGTGTGCTTCATTAAATTATCTCTAGATCACTTATGATATGCAATACAATGTAAATGCTATATAAATAATCATACTGCATTGGTTTTTAAATTTATATTAATTTTATCTGCTTTTTGTATTTTCTATCTACAGTCAGTTGAATCTGAATGTGGAGCCTGCAGATAAGAAAGGCTGATTGATTGTATCTGCCAACCCCCCCAGATCTCTATTTCTCATTCCACCTTACTGAACTTGTGGAGGCCACAGAAAACAGAACCTGCAATCATATGCTCATTGGTTCATCAAGAGCCATCCTGCAGAGAAAGCTGCAAACCTCCCCGGGGGCTGCAGCATGGCGCCCACATGCATGCTCAGGACAGTGGCTGCTCTGGCTGCACAGATGGAGACAGGAGCAGGAAGCGGAAGGAGGGAAGAGGTGAGCAAGGGCTGCCAAACGCACTGTCCTCCAGCACCCAAGGAAGTTACTAAATGAGACTAGAAAGGTTTTCCTAATGGGGCAGCAGCCATCTAGCTCTGGCTGATGGTTCTCATGCAAAGACATGTGCCCTGTGCTACCAAACCGCCATTTAAAGAAAACCCAAATCTGGACTTGTATGTAAAACTCACCTGATTTTTAATTCTTGTATGCAGGCCAAATAATGCATGTTTACCAGCAGGATTAGTTCCCTGGATTTTGCCAATTTGCAAACTCAGTTCTAAAGTTCTGTAAAATTTTTATAAGGTAGAAAATCATACAGGATGAACAACAAACTGCTTCAAGAGACCTCCCTAGAAGGACTCTGTCTGTAAGGGGAGACAGAATAAAAACTGGACTCAGAATATGAAGTGTCAGTGGGCTTTACTCACCAAAGGACCCTGAACACATCACACAGCAAAGCTGTGGATTCTCATACAGTGGACACAGTCTCAGCTGTCCTTTGTAGCACGCAGGTTACTGCAAAGAACACATCAAACTATCAAGGCAGGAAATCTCACCATAGACTCCAAAGAAGCACGTAAATGAAAGAATTGATGAGGTAAATTTCAGCAAGGCAGATAATAAGCCATATTCAATACATAGGGCGTGTCTTTACCTGCACACAGAGGCACTCAATAAATGTTTTTAATTGACTTGAATATTTTCCTGACATAATCCAAATTTTAAGAATTAATCTTTTTAATCATCTACAAAACAGCTTGTAAGATTATTAAATATAACAACTCACACCTAACAACTGATTAGTGCAAAATCTACTGATCAAAGTTCTCAGGTCTCATAAAATTATAAGGTAATGTGTGGGTTTTCTACTGGGTAGAAAAGATATCATTTCCTGTTCAGGAGGTCATTAACCAATTTTGTACTTAACTCGCAATTCTCATCCTAATGTTAATTAAGTTGTTTCTATTACCTAGATTCTCAGATATTCTTTACCACGTTCCTGCTGGTGGAACATGCACGACTGTCCCATTGGGTGGCTTGCACTACCTGACCACGACACATGAATCGCAGCCCTGTTGTGACCATGTTAAACCCACATTAACATTTTACTGTCTCTCTCGTTAAGTAATGAACGGGCCAAATGAAATCACTGACCTGTGTTAATTTTATGGTTCCATGAGAATCCTAAGTGTACCCTTTGGAAAATTAAACTTTAATGTAGGTAGTCTTTTCCTGGCCAAACTAAGTTCATGGCAGCTTCTCTCCATTTGTCCTGCTGTTTTCCAGTTTTTATCAGTAGTTATCAGTATTGAGGTTTAAACAGACACAATGTCGGGAAATCATTATGCTATTTTGCAGTCTTTTGAGATAAAAGGCAGATATTGCATTTGAAAATATTTACCCGTCATCCATATACTCCAGTTTTCCAAAAACCACTTCCTAGAGTATCTGTAGGACACTGTGGAAGACATGAAGGTGGACACAAGTACTGCCCCTCCTGCGGAAATGTAGGGATGAGTGTACTGCAGATCTGATCGCTGATCACAAAATCCTAAAGGACACAGACGAAGGGCTACGGAGATTCCAGAAGGCATCAGTAATGAATCTGGAGGAATCAGGGATGGCATGACAGGACATGTAAGCTGGACTTGGAAGGGAGGTGGAGAAGAGGACAGAACAGACCACACCAGGAGTGCACTGGTGGCGAGCGCTCTCTTGTAATTAGAATCTATGTGGGTTTTGGAGGTTACCTGGGACAGGATTTGGGGAACCCTGAGGTTTATTGTTTTCTAACAAACCACCTCACACTTCAGCAGCTTAACACAACATTTATTTATCTCTCATACATCAGCGGGCGGGCTGATCCAGGCTGGGTTCTCCCTCATCCTCTCCTGGTACCGCAGACCCCTCGAGGGAGCTGTCTCTCCTGGGAAGGCAGAGGTGCAAGACCACAAGTCACAGGGTGCTAGAGTTTGGATCTGAAAAAGCCCCTAAAGGCCCACTTAGTAGCAGCCCGGTCTCCAAGCCTTTTGGGAGCTGCTAGAACCTGTCAGAGACAGGCTTAGTGGGAGGACTTTAGGTTGTTGGATGGCACTCCTGAGGGGGACTGTGGGATCCCTGTGTATTCACATGCTCGTTCTCCTTGCCTGTTTGGTGAGCAGTTTTGCTCTGCCACGAGTTCCTGTCACAAGGTGCTGCTTCACCATGGCCCAAAAGCAACACAGCTAACTGATCATGAATGAAATCTTCAAAATCAGGAGCCAAAATAAACCATCCCCCTTTAAGATGACTATCTCAGATATTTCTTAAAGAAAACTAATACAGATGGCGAATCCAAAGCAGAGGAATGGGAATATGTACTTCCAGCCTTTAGATGATGGAATTGTAAGCTCATTAAGCAAAGGACACATCATCACATACAGAGAGTGGACAGAGAGGGGTGAAGAACTGGAGCCCATGATGCAATACACCAGAGGAAGAGACAGCAGAAAACCTTACTGCCAGACTGGTCTTAAACTCCCCCTGCCTCAGTGTCCCAAGTGCTGGGATTCCAGGAGTGAGCCACCACGCTGTCTTTCTTCTTTTTTTTAAATTTTTCTTGATACTATTGTTTCTCTAATTTCTTTCTCAGTGAGTTTATTGGTACATAGGAATGTTATTTAGTGTTGACTCTGTATCCTGCTATGCTATTGAATTTGGTTATTAATTCTAGGAGTCTTTTGGTGGAACCTTTGAGGTCTTCTATGTAAAAAAATATGTCATCTGCAAATGATATATTTAATTTCTTGATTTCCTGTCCCTAATGCTTTATATCTTTAACTCGTCTGATTGTTATAATGTTTCAAGAACTATATTGAATAGGAGTGATGATAGTAGACATTTTTGTCTTAGTCCTACTTTAGAAGGAAAGATTTCAGTTCCTCTATATTTATTATGATGTTGGCCATTGGTTTGTCATGGATGACTTTCATCAGATTAAGATAAGGGCCTTCCATACTTATCTTCTTCAGGGATTTTATTATGAATGGATGCTGGAATTTCTCAAATGCTTTTTCTGCATCTCTTAAAATAATCATGCTTTTTGTCTTTGCTTGTTTATGGGGTATACTACATTTATTGATTTGCATATGTTGAATCATCTCTGCATCCCTGGAATGAATTCTACTTGATCATGATGTATGGTATTTTTGATGATTTTCTGCATTGTTTGTCAGTATCTTATTGAGGATTTTGCATTTATGTTCACTAAGGGATCAGCTGGTAGTTCTCTTTTTTTTGGTTGGGTCCTTTTATTGTTTTGGAATCAGGGCAATGCTTTTACTAGTACTGCTTCTTTTCTGATTTCAATAGAATCTGAGGAGTGTTGTAATTGGATATTCTCTAAGTTCTTGTAGAATTTGGCAGCAAATCCATCAGGACCTGGGCTTTTTTTTTTAGTTGAGATATAGATATAGATTAGATATAGATGATATAGATATAGATATATACTGTTACTTGTTTCATTCAGGATTTTTTTTTATCTTCTTGGTTCAGCTTTGGTAGTTTATATATATCTAGCAATTTATCATTCTTTTTTTAATTTTCCATTTTGTTCAAGTATAGGTTCTCAAAGTACTTATGATGATATTCCAGATTTTGGCAGACTGCATTGTGATTTTGCCTGTTTCATTTCTAACTGCTTGAATTTGAGTCTTTTCCTTATTTTGGTACAATTGCCTAAGTGTCTATTGTCTTACTTTTCTCTCATTGCTGGGATAAAATACCTGACATCCAAAGTTCAGGAAAGAAAGGTTTATTTTGTTAGCTCACAGTTTGTCGAGGTTTCAGTCTGTAATCAGATGGCTCCAAGGCAGAGTGGCACATGGTAGAGGAGAAACAGTTCAAGGTGGCAGAAGACAGCAAAAGCAACAAGAGCAAAAGGGGGCGGGGACAAGTCTCCTTTCCTCCCTTATATTGTGTGCAGACTACCCTCCCTCCAGTGGGTGTAGCACTCACACCATCTCCATGCCCTCTTTTTTCACTGGCTCAGAATGGCTACAAAGTGAGAAGCTTCTTTGTATCTTCTGGTCAGTCTTGGCTTGAAATCCACTTTAAAATTAGGATTGCTACTCCTGTGTTTTCTGGGTTCCTATTGCATATTTTTCTCATTCTTAATTTTTTTAAAGTTTTTTTCTAATTGTTTCTTGCATACTGCATTTTATTGGGTTTTGTTTCTTGATCCATTCTGCCAATCTGTGTCTTTTGATTAGGGAATTGAGACCATCCACATGAGCATTGTTACAGAGTGTACTGACTTATTCCTGTCATTCTATTATATTCCTATTGCTGATTTCCCTTTTTCCTTTTTCTTTTGCCTAGCTGCTTATCCCACCAGCTGTATTTGTTTTGACTTATTGTTAGTGCCATTGTCTCTTTCTAGGATACCCTTGAGACTATTCTGTAGTGCTAGTTGGGTGGTCGTGAATTTCTTGAGTAGCTCTTCGTCTTGGAAGTAACTTACTTCTCCATCAATTTTGAAGGAAAATTTTTGTAGGATACATAAATTGAGGTTGGAAGTTATCTTTTAGGGCCTGAAACATTTTATTCCAAGCCCTCCTCACCTTTAATGTTTATGTAGAGAAGTCTGTTGTAATTCTTTATATGTGATTTATTACATTTCTCTAACAGTTTTGGTCCCTGTGATGCACTTCTGGCATCTCTTGAGTATAACGTGGCACAGAGAAATTCTCTTGGTTGTGGCTCACTTGGGGTTCTATATGCCTTGCTTACCTGTATACTTCCTTCTTACTTCTTGCCCTATATAGGGACATTTTCTACCATTATTTCTGTGAAAAGGTTTTTGTGCTGTTATGGTTGATACAGTGTGTCAACTTGAGAAGTTTAGAAGTTTAACTAAGACTCAGCAGGGAGCCAGGATCCTTTCATTGTAAATATCCTCAGCCTGTGGAAGAGGAGAGGATAGAGGTGGTATAAGCTCTACACCCGCCCCAGGGGCAGGGGTAGCCTGCTTACAGTATAAGGAAGGTGAAGTGGCTTGTTCTCTTTTTTGCTCTGGCTGTTTTTATCTCTGGCTACTGCCTTGAAATATTGCCTCAGTGCCATGCTACTCTGCCTTGGAGCCAGATGATTATGGACTGAAACCTCCACAAACTGAAAGCTAAATAAACCTTTCCTCCTTTAACTTTGGGTTTCATGTGTTTTGTCCCAGAAACGAGAGAGAACCAAGACACATGCCATTAATGCTGCCTTCTGATTTTTCACTTATTTTGACTATTCTTAGTTGTGTCATCTAAATGCTGCTTGGATCCATTTTCATGTTTTCTTGTTGTTTCTAAAGTGTCTTTGAAGGCTTTATTATCTTCTAGTTCTGAAGTTCTGTCATGTTGGTTG
>PVJX010045014.1:0-12917 GCA_004027295.1 Dolichotis patagonum | reverse complement strand
AAAAGAAAGAAGAAACACAAATTCATGCAATAAGGACCAAAAAGGGGGAAATTACTACAGATCCCATGGAAATTCAAAAGATCATGAATACCTACTTTGAAAATCTCTACTCACATAGATAGGAAAACACAGAGGAAATGGACAGATTTCTAGAAACATATGAACTACCAAAGCTCAACCAAGAAGATATAGCAATTTTGAATAACCCAATATCAGCTATTGAAATTCAAAACATAATAGCAAACTTACCAACAAAGAAAAGCCCAGGTCCTGATGGATTTGCAGCTGAATTCTATAAGAAATTTAGAGAAGACTTGATGCCAATACTCCTTAAACTCTTCAGTGAAATTGAAAAGAAAGCAATCCTCCCTAATTCATTCCTGGAGGCAAGTATTATTCTGATACCAAAACCAGAGAAAGACCCAACCAAAAAGGAGAACTATAGGTCAATCTCACTCATGAACATAGATGCAAAGATTCTCAATAAAATACTAGCAAATAGAATGCAGCAAATCATCAAGAAGATTATACATCACAACCAAGTGGGGTTCATTCCAGGAATGCAGGGATGGTTTAACATACACAAATCAATAAATGTAATACACCACATCAACAGAGTCAAAAACAAAAACCACATGGTCATCTCAATAGATGCAGAAAAAGTTTTCAATAAGGTCCAACACAGTTCATGATAAAAACCCTTCAGAAACTCGGAATACATGGTGTCTATCTCAACTTTATAAAGGCCATCTATGAGAAACCAACAGCCAATATTATACTAAATGGACAAAAACTGAAAGCTTTTGCTTTAAAATCAAGGACAAGGCAAGGATGTCCACTATCACCACTCCTATTCAACATAGCTCTGGAAACACTGACCAGGGCAATCAGACCAGAGAAAGAAATAAAAGGAATAAAGATAGGAAAGGAAGAAGTTAAATTATCACTATTTGCAGATGACATGATACTCTATATAGAAGACCCAAAAAACTCCATTAAAAGACTACTAGAGGTAATAAACAAATTCAACAATGTAGCTGGATACAAAGTCAATGCTCAAAAATCAATAACATTCTTGTACACAAACAAAAAACTCACTGAGAGAGAAATTATGGAAATATCCCCCTTCACAATAACATCTAAAAAAAATGAAATACTTAGGAATCAACCTAACTAAAAATGTAAAAGACTTATATACTGAAAGTTATAATACATTTAAAAAGGAGATTGAAGAGGCTACTAGAAAATGGAAAGATGTTTCATGCTCCTGGCTAGGAAGAACCAACATCATGAAAATGGCCATACTCCCAAAACTGTTATACAGATTTAACGCAATCCCAATTAAATTACCATTGACATACCTCACAGATCTAGAGAAAACACTCCTAAAATTCATTTGGAAACAAAAGAAACCTGGAAGAGCAAAGGCAATTCTAGGCAATAAAGGTAAGGCAGGAGGCATCTCAATTCCTGGCTTGAAACTGTACTACAAAGCCACAGTGATAAAATCAGCATGGTAGTGGCAAAGAAATAGACCTGAGGATCAATGAAACAGATTAGAAGATGCAAGTATAGGTACAAAGACACTCAGCCACCTGACATTAGACAAAGGGGCTAAACATGTTCACTGGAGGAAGGATAGCCTCTTTAATAAATGGTGTTGGCAAAATTGGCTCTTCACATGCAGAAGGCTGAAACTAGATCCATGCCTACCACCATGCACAAAACTAAAGTCTAAGTGGGTCAAAGACCTAAACATTAAAACAGAAACACTAAATATACTGGAAGAAAAGGTAGGTAGAAATGTTGAAGACATAGGTGTAGGCAGAGATTTCATGAACAAAACATAAACAACATGGGAAACACTTCAGAGAATCAACAACTGGGATCTCATGTTATTGAAAAGTTTCTGCACTTCAAAAGAAATAACCATCAGAGTGAAAAGAAAACCCACAGAATGGGAAAGAATTTTAACCAGCAACCCCTCAGACAAAGGACTTATATCAAGAACATATAAAGAATTGAAAAACATCAACCCCTCCAAATTCAAAGATCCTCTCCAAAAATGGGCAGCTGAGATGAACACACAGTTCTCAGATGAAGATATACAAATGGCAAACAAATAGATGAAGAAATGTTCACCATCACTGGTCATTCGAGAAATGCAAATTAAAACAACATTGAGATATCATCTCACACCAGAAAGAAGAGCTGCCATCAAGAAATCAACTGATAACAAATGTTGGTGAGGCTTTGGGGAAAAAGGAACACTGCTCCACTGTTATTGGGAGTGCAGACTGGTGCAACCACTACGGAAATCAATATGGAGAATTCTCAGAAGACTAGGATTGGAAGCTCCAATCAACCTAACTATTCTCCTCCCAGGTATTTTCCCAGAGAAACTGAAAAGGTCATATCACAGCAATATATGTGTACCCATGTTCATAGCAGCCCAATTTGTAATAGCTAAATCTTGGAAACAACCAAGATGCCCACCAAGTGGACAGTGGATAAAAAAGATGTGATATTTTTACACAATGGAATATTACTCAGCTATAAAAAGGATGATCTTGAGGCCTTCGTAGGGAAATGGAGACAACTTGAGACTATCCTCATTAGTGAAATAAATAAGAATCATATTTATAAATATCACATTGTTTCTCTAGTGTAAAATGTAATAACTGTAGGAGTAATAAAACCAAAAACAGTGTAATTGCTACTGTAAAAAAGAGAGGAAAAGAAAGTGCTCTAAAGGATATAACTGCATGTATGTTTAAGTGTGCAAGATAGATGACCATATTACTGTTTCTGTTAGATTGTTGAGCAGAACTTTTAACAGTCTCACTGTTTGAATGTCTACTTTGTATATTTTAATTTTGTAACTTGAACAACTATTTCCAATTATGAGATTATGTAACGTATCAAGTGGCAATTTCTTAGTGTTTTTGTTCTTTTTGTTGTTGTTGTTGTTTTGTTTTTGTTTGTTTGTTTGCTTTTATTCTTTTATTTTTTTCCCTTTGGAATTCTGTATTGTTGCTAACATTTTTTTGTTTTGTCTGGTTGTTGTTTTTTTCTCTTTAAATAAAATAAAAAAAATTTTTTAAAGTCTTAATAAAGATAAATGGCCTGTTGTTCTGAATCCTTTGCCTCCTCCCACTCCTCCTAAACTTATCTACTAATTGTAAACTTCGAGGTGCTTGCTTGAGCTGCGGGGCTAGAAGACAGTGGAATTATCATTGCAGCTTAAGTACTGCAGTGATCGAATCTCAATCCAAATTACCAAATGTGCTTAGGAATTTAACATTGATAAGTGGGCAAAATTTAGAAGATATACAAAGTGAATTAACCTTTACTTTAAGCGTTTCCTTTCATCCTGTGTTATATTAATATTTCCATTCACTGGATCTTTCCTTTTGAATTAAGGGGAAATCATAATTCATTGGTCATTAATTTAACTAACTTTGAGGAGGTGCCTGCTAATTATAAAGCATGATGTTAGTCTTTCTGCAGGGCATTAAAAGTGACTCAAAGTTATGACCTAACTTTAAAAACTGAATAACATGAAGAAAAGCTAATGGTTATGGGGGGGGGAATAAAAATTTATTCATTTCTGGTCTATGAATTAAAAAATTTCCTTTAAAAAAGTAGATAATTGTGCTAATAGTTTATATAATAGAGACAACAAATACTAACCTACTTTTGGACAGTGGATTTCAAAATTTTTGAAACATCTAATTATACATTAATAATGAATGTTGATTATTAGTCATTCCTATCTGTTCAGTATAGAAAATCCAAGAATGTTTACTATATAATATTTTATAAGCAATTTATAAATATAAATATATAAATCTCTTAATTTTTATTTTTAATTTTTTGGCATTGGGAGTTGATTTGAATAATAGAATCTATAATTTAAGTCTCATTGGGAGCCTAGAGATCAGTCAGGATGAGGGACTGTTTTATATACGGTCTCATTTATTTCACAACCCTTCGGTATGGGTGGTGTTTTCCTGCTTTCCCAGAATGCAGCTGAGGGTTAGGCAGGGCAGGTCGAACTCATGTCTCCCTGAAGAATCACAGTCACATGCCGGGTCTGACTGCTGCAGGGTACATGCCCTTTCCCTCTTCACCCTGTGCCTGCTTTCCTTGCTTTGACTCTAGGTGTTAGACAGAAGGCCTAGGTAGGGTCTGACCACGCTGATGATACGAAACACAGCTAACTGACCAGAGCAAAACTACTTTTTTCCATGGTTGGGGGACTGAAAATGATTTCAAGCCCTTAGAAGGAAGTGTTGGCAGCTGAGGGAGGGGAATCTACTTTTCAGATTTTATGGGGCAAGAGGATATTAGGGGTGAACCCAGGGCCTTCCAGGCCTCTGAGGATGCTCACCTAGGTATTTGGTCTGATTGGAATGGAAACTGATCTCATCTTACACATTTGATTGCATTTCATATCTCAGGTTCACTTTCTGAAATCT
The DNA here is from genome assembly GCA_004027295.1 of Dolichotis patagonum. Classification (NCBI taxonomy): domain Eukaryota; kingdom Metazoa; phylum Chordata; class Mammalia; order Rodentia; family Caviidae; genus Dolichotis; species Dolichotis patagonum. The sequence continues at coordinate 8,436 of PVJX010045014.1, read as the reverse complement.
CTGTTCTTCTTGAGAGTATGTTTGTTCTTCTGAAAAGATTATGTCAATTCAATTTTTGTTGCCAATGTCTATCTTATTTTTTGACTGATTTTTCATTCAGACACTGATCATCTGGTAAATCCCAGGGCAACTTGGAGGAGTTTTGAGGTTGGACTCCTTAGGAAAAGGCTCTTTTGTCAGTTCTAGTCTCTGCCCCATTCTTCAGGCTTGTTATACCCTCCCCAGGACCTGAACAATTGCTCCACCAGGGTGAAGCATCCCCTACTTGATTTAAGCAAGAATCACATAGAAAGGAACTCTAAAGTAGGGGGAAAAAAGAGATACAGATGGAACTTGGTACTGTGAGAAGGTCCTCCTAAACCCAGCCAAGGTAGAGTAAGCCTTATCTCTTTGACTAATTAGAACTTAAACCCTGGCCAAAATAAAAACTGTCATAGCTTAAGAACTCTGAAAATTAGTGGTAGCAGGTGAACTGGGGAGAGAAGTCAAAACCTGAAGAATGAGTAATGTGGTACCATTGGTTTTCCTGGGTTTGGTTACTTTTTTTTTCCTGTACCTTCCAGGCATTGAATAAAGGATAAATCAAGCATGGAAACTGGACAGTGGTATAGATCACAAAGCTTTAAGAGAGTTATATCTTCTTGGCAATAGTGTTGGCCTCAGGGAACCATTATAGCTCTACAGTGGGAGGACATCATTGTGGTCATTTTTCCATTTCTTTTTCTCTGCTCATTCTGCTCCAAGATCAGTCACAGAGTAGCACTGCCATAGTTAACATGGACATCTGGAAACCCAGAGGTAAACTCATTTCAGAATAAAAGAAGTAGAAATCTACATTCCTTTCCTCTGCGCTGTGTGGAAGGAATTTTGTCAATTTGCTTTCTTTTTTTCTCATTTTTCTGTGGAAGCAGAAGATATGGTAACCATTACTACAAGAGAAACTCCATTTTCATAGCCAGAGAAATGGGAAACTGTATCACAGAGACCAAAGAGGAGTAGGGGAAATACTATGGAGAAGAGAATGGAAGAAAGAGATCCCCCACTTCCACATGTGTCTTCATGCAAGCGCCAAATCGATCCCAACCTGTACATGTGCAGAACACTCCCAAAGAAACACAAGTACCAGTAGCCACAGCCCAAGTCCAAGGCTAGACTTTCAGTAGCACAAGTGAGAATTAGAGCCAACTAGCAGAGCAAAGGCTTTGACAACCAAACTGATACTGGAATATACTGCCTCAGAAGGCAAGGCAACTCCATGACTTACTAAAAGAAACAAACAGAAAATCCATTTTCTCCAGATTTTGGGAAGACCCAGAGCTTCACAGCATAATACACAAAATATTTGGGATAAAATCCAAAATTACTCCACCTTCAAAGGGCCAGGAAAATCTGACCTATTCACAAGTAAAAGATAAATGCCAACTCTAAGACAACCCAGATGTTGGAATTACCAGATTACAAACTTTAAAGCAGCTATTATAACGATTCAGTTTGAGATCAAAACTCTCTACTTCAGAGTAGGGAGGAAGTATGCTTGCTCTCTCTCAGCTCTTGAAAATTGGTCAAAGTTTGTCCTCCAGAAGATTATCTCATCTTCACTTTTCATTGTACCACTTATCTTCATTGATATCTCTTTAGTAAATAATAGACTGTGGGAGTTAGGATGGAGTACAGCTTGATTGGCTTTGGAATCAGCCCCACGGATTAATGGTGAAGACTTCTAGGAACATCTGGGTGGTTCGTGGAGACGTGGCCTTGCCATTTGTATCTGGTTCCTCTCCCATTCTGCTCAGACACTCTTCTGCTCAGATCCCTGCTTACTGTGAGTTAAACCCCGTGCCTTTTGACCATAATGTGTCTGCCTTAGAGCCAGCCGATCATAAACTGAAACCATGAGCAAATTAAATCTGTCTTTTTAGGTTGTGGGCACTGGGTATTGTGTCTCAGTAACAAAAAAAAAAAAAAGTAATACAGAAACTACATCTTACTTTGGGAGTCAGGAAATCTTTTCCATAAACGGCTGGATACTAAATTTTAGGTTTGTGAACCGTGCAGTCTCTTTCACAGTTACTCAACTCTGTTGTTATAGTGCCAAAGACAATGTACACAGTCCATAAATAAGTGGGCATGGATGTATTCCAGGAGAACTTTATCTTCCAAACTAGGTGACAGACTAAATTGAGGCCACAGATCATAGTTTGTTGACCTCTGTTTTATAGGATAACTCCTCATCCGAATCCAAAAGTAGCAAGAGGACCCAGAAATTCCAGGAGGATGGAGTGTATGATAAAGCCTATGATTATGAATCAATTTTTGATCTCCTTTGCCATAATTTATGTACATTTTTCTGAGCATAATGTTACATAGGGCATATGCCAATAGATGAAGCATTGTATAAGCACAGAGATAGCAAAGATATGATGGTTAAGGGTGGAAAATCCCTATCTCAAATAGTGGTCTGATCCAGGAAGGGTAGATTATTACCCTCTCTAGAGAGAAAAAGACCCAATTTTTTAAAACTTCCACCATTTCCAGGTGGTCTCCTAAGGATAATATCATATTGGGAGCTCTGTGATGATTGTTTGGCGATGGTAGATTGGCCTTCAACAGTAGCAGCAGCTACACAATCCTTGATGACGAGAGCCCACTTTGTACCCATACAAAGCTCCCATTTCTGCTGCCATGGTCTGTTCCTCGGTATTCTGCAGAAGCAGCTGGGAAGTCAATAAGGCTGAATGGTATTTATAGGATGAATCATTCTGGACATCAGTAAACGTCTCCGAACTTGATAATTTTTACTGGGTACTATATGAAGGCCAAAGATCTGCATAGTTTGTGTACTTGTTTTGCAGGTCCATCCATGTATCTCTTTCTCATAGCCTGTAGAATCTGACGGCCAGTCTTCTTCATTTCAGTCCACTCTTCAGCTCTCTAATCACCATTGCTTTGGAGATACACATTTATCCTCTAAGCCACTTCCGCCTGCATTTGAAGTGGTAATGATTCTTCTTGCATAGCTCTACCCACCGGCAGGGTTTCTCTCCGCTTTCCTTCAGGGTCACATCTTAGTGGCAGGACAATGCGGCAGCTGTTCATTTCCAGTTAAGACCAACATAAGGGGTGTAGCTCAGTGGTAGAGATTGTGCTTAGCATGTATGAGGTCCTGGGTTTGATCCCTGGCACTGAAAAAACAAAACAAAACAAACAAAAAGACCAACATAATGCTTTGAATAACCATCAGTGAATCATAGTCACTGATTCATTCTCCTTCATTAGTCACTAGGGGAAATACTTTCATGACTCAAAGATGTGAATGAGGGAAAGGTATAAATACAACAAAAGTCAGTGCTATCTGATACTGTGATTTACTTATTTTTTAAGAGGAATTCAAACCTAGTCTCTAACTATACAACTCTTCACTATACAATGATTTGCTGCTTTGCCTGTTGTAGCATTGGGTTTAGTAGACAACTGGGTCATAAACGCATCTCAGTTAAGAGAGTTCCTTTTTATTCCATGATTAGGTATGTGGCCATCACTAGGCTCCCTTTAAACCCCAGGAACTGTTTTCCAAACATTGCAGTTCTTTGCTATAGAAGGCATGTCTTTCTCCAGAACCCTATGGATATGCCCAAAGCTCTTCTGTTGTGGTTTTGCAGAGATTGCATTTGTTTTCTTCATCTGTATCAACTGCTAACAATCACTGAGCTGCAGTGCTTAGAGTCCAGGCTTGTGGGAGAACTGTCATTTACTCTGGGCCCTGTTTAAAGTTTTGTGAGTCAACTTATAATTGTATTATATAACTGTTGCTAAGTGTGGTATATGCTGCCTCCAAAATCCTAAAAGAGGGATAAGCATTATGTCTCTTAGGGGTGGAAAGTGAGACATGAGGTATCTTTTTTTATTAGAATGGTGGCCTTTAGTGTTTTTAACTAGTGGACCCCTAAAAATTTCACTGCTGGGACAGGTTCTTAAATCTTTTTTTTCCATTGTTATGCCAAATGTAAGACTTGCATATATCTTACTAGGACAGCTAGAGAATATTTATACTTCCTCCAGTACATGATCTCATTAATTTGGTAGACCAATGTGACATTTTGTGAAATATAAAGATGATCAAATTCTCTGAAGATGACATCAAGGCCTTAGAGCAACACAATAAACATTTATGCTATCTTCTTCAGGTAATAGCATGCTGCATTTTACTCTCATTGTTGATATATATATATATTTCATATATAAATATATATATTATATATATGTATATTATTCATATATTCATGAGATCCATAGTAACAGAATATGGTCCAAAGGCTATGCTGAAGTTTTTGAGAAAATATACTATATCTGGTCTAATAACTGCACTTGGGACTTCTGCTTGGCTGAATTTATGACACTTCATCTCCCTAGATACTCTTACATGTTCTTCAGTACTATAACGAGGTTTGGGCATCTTCAGCTCATTATTATATACACTATCATCATGTCAGATGATACATTTCTACAGAATATTGAACAAATTTCAGGCTCGCTTATCAAAACATTGACATTGGGTCTCCAATCACAATGTGTTACGCAGATCAGTAAGTTCTGCCTTATCTGACACATATTTTCTGCCCTGCATCTCTCTCAATTCCAATATCCTCTGAGCTCATTCTCATACCACTTGTTCTCCTGGATTATGTCAGTAACTTCAGCCAGGGACATAATTCCCTTAGCATGTAAACTATTTTTTCAAAAGCAGAGTTTATACATTCCTGCTGGGCTGTGCTGACTCTTAACTCTGATTCTTGGCCTGCAACCAGTGAAAGGTGGAAGGGTAGATACTGATAAGTAAGCACTGTCTTGTAATGTACTGTATTTGTTTCCCATGGAATCATTACATGGCACTCTAATAAGGTGGCCTATTCTCCAGCAAATGAAGAAAGGACAGATGAATCTGGAGGTTAGAATACTGAGGTTCATCCATGCAGATGTCTGCATGCTCCAGGATCTCATTCTGTCTCTATTACAGTGTTATTTTCACATAAGAGACCTGTGAAAACTGTATCCGCAAAGTAAATTGTTTAGATCCTGAACTTTGTAGATCCTAGATCTGATGTTCAGCTCTTAAATCCTGGGGAGCTAAAAGTCTGCATTAAAGACACTGGAGAAGCACTGGCGACTGCAGAGTCCATATACACACCCCTAGGTCAGGGGATTGTACCCCGGGGGCTCTGCTGGGTCCAGATCTCCACGCCCAGCTTCTGCATCTCAATCAAGAGAGACAAGAATCTGCAGAGAGGTGGAGATTGCCTGAGAACAGGTGATTGTGCCTGGGGCTCTGCCGGCCCAGTTTTCCACCCAGCTTCTGCATCTCAATTAAGAGAACCTGGAGTCTACAGAGAGGTGGAGGTTGCCTGGGGTGAGTTGCAGTGACCTGGGGAGAGTTGGAGACCTACATTCCAGCTTTTGAGTTCCTGGGAAGCTACTGGGATGCTGGACTGGAGGCCTTAGGCAGCCACACTCAGCGGCCTTGTTTCAGTCCAGGAGGCAGGAACCTTGCTCAGGGTCTCTGGGCTCAATTGGACTGGCTTGGGGATGGCTTGCAACCAGCACTGCCAGCTGCAGAGTTCATATCCACACCCCTAGCTCAGGGGATTGTACTCTGGGGGTTTCTCTGGCCCCAGTTCGCCACACCTGCTTCTACCTCTCAATTTAGGGGGCAAAGTACCTGCAGAGGAGCTGAGACTGCTCCAGTAGCTGAGGGTGCAGGAGGAGATTTGCAACACACCCAGAGGAAGTTTTGGAACACCAATCAAACCAAGGAAATAAAGAAAAAATGACAAAAGGAAAGACCAAAAGGCATGTTTAAATCACCAGCCCATCCCAAGAAAGCCTGGGGGCCATGTACATAGAAGAAAATAGAAGCCATACACCTGAAATGACTGAAATGATATCAACTGAAATAAAGAAGCACCTAGGGGAAACTATGGAGAAATTCAAATTAGAAATAATTGCCCAGGTAAAAGAAGAAATGATAAAAGTAGTGAAAGAAATAGTGAACACATCTAGTGAAGACACAGCTAAAAAATTAGAGGAACAAAGCAAACAGATAGAATCCCTGAATGAACACTATAAGAAGCAAACAGAATGCATAAAGCAGATTCAAAGAGATATACAGGAAATCAAAAATTCTATTGAAAGCTGTAAAAACTGCCTCAATGAAAGTGAAGATAGAATTTCAGACCTCAAAGATAAGATCGCAGCTAGTGAACAGGAAAGGAAAGATCTTTTAAAAATAACAAAGAATCAGGAAATAACAATTCAACAGCTACAAGATGATGCAAAGAAAAATAATGTAAGGTTAATAGGGATAAATGAAAAAGAAGGGGACAGCCCAAATATCAAGAGGATAGTTACAGAAGTAATAGCTGAAAAATTCCCAAACATGAGAAGGGAAACTGACATTTGGATTAGTGAAGCATATAGAACTCCAAATAGCCATAACCAAAATAAAACTACACCCAGACACATAATAATCACCATCCCAGAAATCCACCATAAGAACAGAATACTAAAACCTGTTAGAGAGAAAAGACAGATCACCTATAAAGGAAAACCTATCAGAATCACAGCAGACTTCTCAACACAAACAATGAAGTCAAGAAGAGCATGGAGTGAAGTATTTCAGAACCTAAAGGAAAACCACTTCCAACCCAGACTGACGTACCCTGCAAAACTGTCCTTCAAAATGGATGGAGAAATAAGATACTTCCATGACAAGAACCTCAAAAGTTTCATGACCACAAAACCAACCATACAAGGAATACTAAAAGATATTTTAGATACACATAGGATAAACCCACCAAGCAAGGTAGACAATTAAATAGAATGGAAAGCTAAAGATACAACAGCAGAAAGATAACATGTCAACAATAAACCAATAATATAAATTGTCTCAACTCACCAATGAAAAGAAACAGACTGGCAGAATGGATCAAGAAACAACATCCAACCATATGCTGTCTACAAGAAACCCATCTTACCCAAAAGGAAACCCGTAGACTGAAAGTCAAAGGATGGAAAACAGTACTTCATGCAACAGGAAACCAAAAAAAAAAGCAGGAGTAGCAATCCTGTTTGCAGACAATGTGAACTTCAAACCAAGAATGATCCAAAGAGATAAAGAAGGTCACTACATACTGGTTAGGGGAAAACTTCAAGAGGAAGAGATAACAATCTTAAATATATATGCACCAAATTCCAGGGCACCCAGCTATACAAAGCAAATATTAACAGAAATGAAAGCAATAACACGATTATGACAGGAGATTTTAACATGCCATTGACACAGAGGGACAGATCAGCTAGACAGAAAATTAGCAAAGAAATAACAGAACAGAATCACACCTGTGGAAAAATGGACTTGATAGATGTATATAGAGTTTTCCATCCAACAACATCAGAATATACATTCTTCTCAGCAGTACATGGGACATTCTCTAAAATAGACCATATACTAGCCCACAGAACATATTTAAGTAAATGCAAAAGAATTGAAATTATCCCATGCATGTTATCGGATCATAGAAATTAACGATAAAAGCAACTGCAAAAACCTCACAAACACATGGAAACTGAGTAATACACTCTTGAGCAATCAGTGGGTCACAGAGGAAATTAAAGAAGAAATTAAACAATATTTAAAAGCAAATGAAAATACAAACACAACTTACCAGAATTTGTGGGATGCAATGAAAGCAGTGCTGAGAGGAAAATTTATTGCACTGAGTACCCACATCAGGAAGACAGAACGAACAAAAATAAACAACCTAATGCTACACCTCAAACATCTAGAAAAAGAAGAGCAAGCCAAGCCAAAAGCAAAAAGAAGGGAGGAAATTATAAGGAATACAGCAGAAATTAATGCAATAGAGACTAAGAAAACAGTACAAAGGATCAATGAATCAAAAAGTTGGTTCTTTGAAAGAATATATAAAGTTGATAAGCCCCTGGCCAACCTTATTTTAAAAAGGAAAGAAAAAACTCAAATTCATGCAATAAGGAATAAAAAAGGTGAAATTACCACAGACTGTGGAAATACAGAAGATCATCAACACCTATTTTGAAAACCTCTACTCTCATAGGTTTGATAACACTGAAGCAATAGACAGATTCCTAGATACATATGAACTACCAAAGCTGGATCAGGAAGATGTAAAACTGCTGCATAACCCAATTTCTATTACTGAAATTGAAAATGTAATTAAGACCTTGCCAACAAAGAAGAGCCCAGGCCCAGATGGATTCACTGCAGAATTCTACAAGAAATACAAAGAAGACTTAATGCCGACACTCCTCAAACTCTTCAATGAAATTGAAAGGGAAGCAATTCTTCCTAAGTCATTCCTGGAAGCAAATATTACTCTAGTACCAAAACCTGAGAAAGACCCA
>PVJX010045013.1:0-12914 GCA_004027295.1 Dolichotis patagonum | reverse complement strand
GGTACAGCATGATGGAAAGGCCTGGCAGAAGAAAGCTTTCCACCTATCAAAGTGAAGAAGCAAAGAAAGAAGAGAGAGACCAGAAATCAGAATACAACTTTCCAGGTCATCCTCTCAGTGACCCACTTTCAACCAAGGTCCTCCTCCTAACAACATAATTTACCTACTGAACTCATCAATGGTTGAATCCACAGAAGAGTGGAGTGCCCCCATGACTCAGTCATCTTCCAAACACATGAGACTTTGGGGGGACATTTTAGATCTAAAATATGGTCATGTCTATCTCAATATTTAAATTGTACTTAGTCCATTTCTAAGGATCTCAAAGTTTTAACAGTTACAATATTGCTAAACAGTCCTAGTTGAAAGTTTCTTGTAAAACTCAAGATGTGAGTCTGAGTGAACATAAAAAAAACCCTTAAAATCATTTAATAAACAAGGGCACAATGTAAATGTTCATTTTCAAAAATGGAAAGTTAACTGGATAGAAAAATTTTACCAAAACAAAACTGAACCCAGCAAGGTGAACATTAAATCTTTTGTAGTTCCATGTCCAGCACTTGAGGCAAGTTTTGGTGAGATGCAAGCTTCAAAGGACTCAGGTAGCCTTATTGCTATGGCATTTCAGTCTGACAGGACACTCTCATGGTCTCATACTTGGGTGGTTGTGCTCACTACCTGCTTTCCTCAGCAGATGTTCTGGGATCTTTAACCTCTTGGGATCTCCATTGTGCTTTTGTCTTCATTCTCATAGCTTCATTCATGGTCCTTTTATGGACTCTTTGCAGAATATGTGACACTATCACACATCTTTGCCTTCCTACCAGGGCTTCTTCTGAAATCAGATTGGAAGCATCTGTAACCCCATAATTCTTGGACTCTGCATGACTGAAAACAAAGCTATGAATGGATAATGCCTATGTGAGCTCCTAGCATTAGTAGTACCCTAGCCCCTTTGAGTGATAGATGCAGTGACCTGTAGATGACTGAATTTGGGCAAACAGTTCCATCTCTTACCCTAAATGAGCAGTGAACCTTGGAACTCTGTTCTGAAATAAAAGATTTACATTTTTCATCCTTGGGTCTCCAATTAGTGGAGTTTGATGATTTCTGAGATAACTTTTGTACCTTGTACAAAATATTTCATCACTATACAAAATATATGGCTTCTTTTTAATGCCAGTCTTTTAATCAACCAGGTTCACCTTGTAACATTAGGCTTCTGTGAAATTTTGTCTGTTAGATTTATTAGTCCATCACCTCTAATCGCAGTCTCCCACAGATTCTCAGGACATGGGCAAAATGAAGAAACATTTTCTTCCAGGATTTAAAACACAAAGCTTTCTAATATAACTGCCAGTGTATCCCTTGTTCCCAACTGAAAACCTCCTAGACTTCATCTTTATTGTCAACCTTTCTATCAGCATACTTGTCTTCTTTACTCTGATTAGAATCTCTCATCAATCCTCTCTTGCTTTGCTTACAACATTCTAAAGCTTTTCTAACTGACCTCTTTAGAACTCTTGGAAGTTCTCTCCTTAACCAGTTCCAAAGTTCTGAACCACTTTGTCAAGTGTAGTGATAGTAACCACACTACTTCTCTGATACCTAATTCTTTTTAGCTAATATTTTCTCAGCTTTTGTCAAAAGTATGTTAAATTTTATCAAGATACTTTCTCTGTATTTATTGTTTTACTCATTTTTTAATCAAATATGATGTGTTCATGTGATATATTATGCTTACTGATTTGTATTTGTTAAAGCATTATTACATCCTGGGATTAAACCAATTTCATGATAGCAAATAACATTTTTGATGTGTTGTTCAATTTAATTTTCAAGTATTTTGTTGAGACATTTTTTCCACATGTTTATCAGGGATATCATTCATATTTTCTTTGTTGTGTTCTTTTCTGTTATTGACAATATGAAAATTCTGGGCAAATCAAATGAGTTTGAAATGTTTTTTTTCCTTTTAATTGTTTGGCGCTGTTTGAGAATATTGGCATTATTACTACCTTAAATGTTTGGTAAATTCAGTATTAAATGAAACCATTTAATACTGAGTTATATTTTCTTAGAAGTCTTTTAATTGTTCATTATATATACTTATCTATTATTGCCCTATTCAGGCTTTTTATATCTTCTTGGTTCAATTTCATTAGATAATATGTTCTACATTTTTCAATTTTTAGGTAAAATATCTCTCAATATTTTTTAATATCTCAAGACTTGTGGCCCAATATGTGGTCAATGATAAAATTCCATGCATTGAGTACCTATTCTATGCACAGTTCTTCAGCTGTTAAATAGTAGGTTCTGTAAACATCTACTAAATCTGTTTGATCTATTGTACCATTTAATTAGAATATTTCCTTGTGTTTTTTAAAGGGGGAAATGGAATTTGACTGACATGTCTGTTGACAAAGTGATGAAAGAATCAACAATTACTGAATTGGAGCTTATTTCACCCTGTGGGACTAATAATCCTTGTTTCATTAAATTGAGTATCTTCTTTGGATTTATCCCTTGATTGTTAGTACAATTTGTCTCTTCTTAACAATGTTTTAATTTTGCTTTAATTTTGCTTTTAGGTCTATTTTGTCAGTTGTATATATAGCATTCTTGCTTTAGGTTTCCATTTACTTATAATATCACTTTTCATCCTTTACCAGTCTACTTTTACTGATGAGGAAAGTTTCTCATAGGCATTATATGATAGTGCTTTTAAAATCTACTAAATGTGTCTATCTTTTAATTGTAGAATTTAATCTTTTTACATTCAAGGTTATTATTAAAATCTCAAGATTTACCACTGTCTATTTGTTGATTTTCTTCTAGTTTTGAATATTATTTATTCTCTTTCTCTTTTTCATCTTTGTGGTTTGAAAGTTTATTGTATTGGTATTGGTACCGTATTAGTTATGTTTGAGTCTTTTCTATTTCTCTTTCATATATGTACTCTATTATTGGTATTTGTAATTCACATTCCTTCATGATGGTAGTTATCTTTATTTGATATAGGATTCTCTACAATATCTTTCTATGAGATTTTCCAGTGGTCAAGAATATAAACAATGTTGGTTATCAAGGAAAACCTTGTTTTTCTTTCATTTCTGTGGGACAACCCTGCTGGTATGGTACTTTTTGTCAGATGAACTTGGAATATGTCATTGTATTCTCTCTTGGCCTATTCTATTTGTTCTGAAAAATCTTCTGCCAATCTAATGAAGATGTCCTTAAAAACAACTTTGTATTTTTCTCTTACAAATTTAGATTTTTTTGTCTTGTACTTTTGACAACTTATTTGTCATGAAGAACATCTCTACTGTTCATGTCTATTTGTCTATTTGTTCTATTTGTTCATGTCAGAGAGGTTTCATGTCTATTTGTTCATGTCATAGAGGCTTCTTGTACATCAATATACATACTTTTCCCTGCACTAGGGACATCTTTTTTTATTATTTCATTGAGTAGGATTTCTTTTATTTATTTTAAAAAGAAAAACAGAAAAAAGGGTACAAATGATACAGAATTTCAAAAAAAATTTGTAGGAAATTACCAAGTTAATATATTGCATATTGCTATCATAGAAGCAGTTTTTAAGGTTACAAGACCTACACATAAAAAATGATCAAACAATCAATGACAGCACAAACTAAACTAAAATAGATTAGTAATATGGTTATGTATCTTGCATAATTACACTTACACACATTTATATATGTATACCTACATACATATAATCTTTTTCTTCCTAGTCTCCTTTCCCCTATCCCAGCTGTTTTTTCTTTTGAGCACTTTGTTACCCCTTCATTATTGCAATATCTATTATATATTTTGGATCTTATTACTCTTTCAGTTTTTAAACTTTTTTTTACACTAAGGAGACCATACAATATTTATAAATTTGAGTTTAATTTATTTCACTTATGAGTATGGTTTCAAGTTCCATGCATTTACTTATAAAAGACTCAATATTATCCTTTTTACAGCTGAATAGTATTCCTTTGTATAAAAATACCACATCATTTTTATCCATTCTGCAGATGATGGACATTTTGGTTGTTTCCAAGATTCAGCTATTACAAATTGCGCTGTTATAACCATGGGTGTACATATGTCACTGTGATGTGACATTTTCAGATTTTCTGGGAAAATACCCAGAAGGGGAATAGCTGGGTTGAATAAGATTTTCAATTCTAGCTTTTTGAGGTATCTCTACACCTATTTCCAAAGTGGTTGCACCAGTCTAAACTCCCACCAACAGTGGAGAAGTGTTCCTTTTCCCTCATGGCCCTGCCAAAATTTGTTATTGGTTGATTTCTTGAGGGTAGTTATTCTTTCTGGAATGAGATAGAATCTCAATGTTGTTTTAATTTCCATTTCTCAAATAGCCAGTGATGTTGAACATTTCTTCATGTATTTATGTATTTTTTCACCTGAGAAGTGTGTGTTCATCTCAGATGCCCATTTTTGGAGTGGGTTTTTGAATTTGGGGGACCTGATGTGTTTCTATTCTTTATGTATTCTAGACATTAAGCCTTTGTCTGAGGAAGAGCTGGTTAAAATTCTTTCCCATTCTGTGAATTTTCTTTTCTCTCTGTTGATTTATTTTGAAGTACAAAAACTTTTTAATAAAATCAGATTCTAGCTGTAGATTCTTTGAAGTACTTCCCATGTAGTTTGCATTTTGTTCATGAACTCTTTGCCATAATATCTCTCTCATTGAGTTTTTTGTTTGTGGTTAGGAATGCTATTCAGTTTTGAGTGCTGAACTTTGTATCCAAGTACATTGCTCAATTTGCTTAACTCTAGTAGTCTTTTGATAGAGTGTTTGGGCTCTTCTATGTAGAGTGTCATGTCCTTAAATAGTGATAGCTTAAATCTTTCCTTTTCTATTCTTACTGCTTTTATTTCTTGCTCTTGTCTAATTTCTCTGGCTAATATTTCCAGACCTGTATTGAATAGGAGTGGTGATAGTGAACATCCTTGTCTCATTACTGATTTTAAAGTGAAAGTTTTCAGTATTGTCCAGTTAGTATGAAGTTGGCTGTTGATTTGTCATGGATGGCTTTTATCAGATAGAGGTAGAGACCATCTATTCTGATTTTCTATAGGGTTTTTACCATGAATAAATGTTGGTATTTATCAAAAGATTTTTCTTTTTCTTGATAAAGTTGGCTAGATGTTTATCAATTTTGCTTATTCTTTCAAAGAATCAACTCTTTGATTCAGTGATTATTTGTATTGTTTTCTTAGTCTCACTTTCATTAATTTCTGCTCTGATCTTTATAATTTTATCTCTTTTATGAATTTTGGGCTTGACTTGCTTTTCTTTTTCTAGAGGTTTTTGTGTAGCATTAGCTTGTTTAGTTGTGCTTGCTCTGTTTTCCTGACGTGAATGTATATTGCTGTTTCCTTCTCAGGATGACTTTCTTTGAACCCCACAAGTTTTGATATGTTGTATCTGCACTTTCATTGAATTGTTGGTATTGCTTAATTTCTTCTTTAATTTCATTGAACAACCCATTGGTTGTTCAAGAGGTTGCTATTTAATTTTCATGTGTTTATTTGGGTTTTGCCATTTCTTTTGCCATTCATTTCCAATTTCCATGCACTATGGTCAGATAATATGCATGAGACAATTTCAATCTCTTTGCATTTACTTAAGCATGTCCTATGGGCTAATATAGAGTTTATTTTTTGAGAATATCTCATGTGCAGCTGAGAAGAATGTGTATTCTGATGTGGTTGGATGGAACCCTCTGTAAATGTCTACTAAGTCCATTTGTTTAAGATTTGATTCAGTTCTGTTATTTCTTTGCTAACTTTTTGTCTAGTTGATCTATTTCTTTGTGACAATGGGTTATTAAGGTCCCCTGTTACAATTATGTTATTGCATATTTGTTTTTTCATGTGTATTAGTATTAGTCTTATATAGTTGGGTGCTCCTGTATTTGCTGCATATATATTTATGATTGTTAGCTCTTCTTGACGTTTTCCCCTAACAAGTATTTAGTGACCTTCTTTATCTCTTTTGACCATTCTTGGCTTGAAGTTCACATTGCCTGCACAGAGAATAGCTTCCCTGCTTTTTTTTGGAGGGGGAGGATGGTTCCTGTCACATGGAATACTGTTTTCCATCCTTTGACTTTTAGTCTATGATTGTCTTTTAGAATCAGATGTGTTTCTAGTATACAGCATATTGTAGGATTCTGTTTTTGGATCTAGTCTGTCAACCTGTTTCTTTTAATTGGTGAGTTGAGGCCATTTGCATTGATGGATATAATTGATATGTGCTGGCTCAACTTTGTCATGTTATTTTTCTGTTGTTGCTTTCACTACTTGTTTAATTGCTTTACTTGCCTTGTGCTTTCTTTCTGTTGTTTTTCTGGGGATTGTATTCATTTTTGGCTCTCTAGGGCTGGTTTGGTGGACATGAATTTCTTCAGGTGTTCTTTGTCATGGAAGTATCTTACTTCTCCATTAAATTTCAAATAAAGTTTTGCAGGGTCCATCAATCCAGGTTGAAAGTTTTGTTTTTGTTTTTTAGGGCCTGAAATACTCCACTCCAAACTCATCTTGACATGAGGGTTTGTGCTGAGAAGTCTGCCATGATTGTAATGGGCTTTTCTTTATAGGTGAATTGTGTATTTTCTCTGACAGCTTTTAGAATGCCTTTTTTATGCTGAATTTCAGCATATTATTTATTATATGACATATATTGTATGACTGGATGTAGTTTTATTTTGATTATGACTATTTGGCTTTCTATATGCCTCACTGATCTGTATATCTGATTCTTTTCCCATGTTTGGGAAATTTTCTATTACTTCTGTGAAAAGGATTTTTTAAAAGTCATTTGTGTTGACTCTTGCGTTCTTATTGATGCCTATGAGTATTATATTGTTTCTCTTTGCATCATCTTGAAGCTGTTTAATTATTCATGCTCTCTTGTTATTTTTAAAAATTGTTTCCTTTCATGATCACTAGCTGCAATCCTATCTTCAAGGTCCAAAAGTCTATCCTCAGCTTCATTCAAACAGTTTCATCAGCTTTCAATGGAATTTTTTTATTTCCTGTATATCTCTTTGAATTTATTTCATGCATTCTATTTCTTTCCTATATTTTTCCTTAAAGATTTTCATCCTTTTCCCATGCTCCTATACTTTAAAAAAAATCTATGTCTTCTGTACTATGCTAAGCAACTCCCTTATTAAGGTTGTCATTTCTTTATTTACCTGAGAGATTATTTCTAATCTGATTTCCTCTATAGCCTCATGGATTTCTTTATTTCACTTGCTATCTTTTCAGAAATTTCAGATGTATGACTTCTAATGTTCTCTATTTCAATGTCTTCTGTCCTGTTCTTGATGGACTTGATGTTTGAGATTGCATTTTGCTTCTTCATTTGGTCATTTTCACTTCTTGGGTTAATATTTTTGTCTTTTCAATCCCACTAGTCTCAACTGTCTGTCATGTGTGTCCTAGGGTCCTATTATGTGCCTGATGTTTGTCCACTTGCTGGGTCCCACAACGAAGCATAAGGGTGAGCCACCTGAGTTCCTCCTGTGGTGCCTGTTTGGTGAGTCCTATATTCTTCCTACGCTGACTAGCCTAGGACTATTGGTGTAAGTCAACCTTTAGCTTCTATTGTTACTGCATCTTAAGGCCATTGCAGGCTTCCAGGTAGTCATAGTCTACCTGAATATAGTGTGTGCCTCAGCTGGGAGCCTACTGTGTCACTGGGGGTCTCATAAGTCCTTTCTAGTTCTTCCAAATTGAGGTAGGCCATGTTGGTGCTCTCCTCAACCCACCTGGTGTTCTTTGGAAGAAATTACTCACAGTCTTGCTGGGCTTGCCAAGGTCCTATATATGTTGGGGGGAGGCTTTTTGGCTGGTCCTGTTTACTCACTGAGGTCCTCTATTTGAGAGGGAAACTCACCATAGTCACAAACCCTCTGAGGTCCTCTGGGTAGGTGAGGGGTTGCAGACTAGCATCAGCCTAAGAAGGTTCTGCAGGTGGTGTAAGAGGTTGCCAATGTTCCATGGGCTGCTGAGATCTTTTAGGTAGGGGGAAGGATGACTGATGATCCCACCAGCTGCTGAGGTCTCTGGGGTGAGGAGGAGGGGTGACTGATGATCCTACAGGCTGCAGAGGTCTCTGGGGGTGAGAAATAGAGACATCCAATGATCCACCAGCTGCCAGTATCTCCAGGGTGAGGAGGAGAGACACCTGACAATCCTTGCCTGCTGCCTAGGTCTATAGGATGAGGAAAAGGGATGTCTATCAGTCCTGCTAGCTGCTGAGGATTCTGAAGTGAGGAGGAGGGGTGTGAGACAGTCTTGCAGGCTGCAGAGGTCTCTGGGGGTGAGTGGTAGGGCATCCAATGATCCCACTGGCTGCCCAAGTCTCTTGAATAGGATTTATATGACACTATTTTCTCTCTGCATTTATGTATTCTGAAAATGCAAATAGTTTGTTCATTAATGTTGTTTTAAATATTTTAAATACTATATTATTTTTTATTACTCATCCAGTTTTGTATGACTGAGATAATTCAAAACACACCCAAAAAAACCAGTTTTTGGACATAAAGGTGAAAAAAACCTATACTAATAAACAAATAAAGAGTAGTACCCAATACTGAAACAAGTGTTCTAGAAGGACAAGGAATTAACAAAGTTTTGACTATGGAAACGAAGAAAATTTTAGTGATTTAACTAACAGTAGTTTCTGTTATTTAATAAAACTAAGCTAAAAGAACACTTAAAGTATGTTGGAAAGAAGTAGCATAACAGTAAAGAGAGTGAAAGAGGCTACTCCAAGACATGGTCAATGGTTGGGATTTTCATATTGTATATAATGAAATGTAACCCATAGTTCCTTTACAGTATTTTCATGAAAAGCTTTAAAATAGATAATATAGCAATGAATAGAAAACAGGACAAAAGTGAAAAGTGAATTTGGAACAGGTAAAGAAAAGAAGAGTGAATAAAGAAAGAATACATCAATGTAAGTAGATATGCATAGGAAGAAATAAGTCAGGAGAACAGGTTTCTTTTCAGTGATGCACTGAAGTTCACTTTCTCATAAGGGTTTCTACCTGAATAACAAGCTTCTGATGTCCCTAACTAGATCATAGGTCCTGTGATATTTATCAGTTTCTATTTCTGAGTACATAAGTATTTCTTTTCAAAATTTGTTGCTAAGCTAGAAAATGTGTTTTCTTTAGTAAAAAATAAAAAATGTGCAAAGAAAGAAATCTTACAGATATAAATACAAGTAGTACTAAATATTCCATATTGAACATGTTTTTATTTGGAGTGAAATTCTTTCCATATAATACTAAATCATTACATAATTAAAAATAATCACACTCAATTTGTGTGTGGGCACTGATTAACACACAAATGCTGGTGGGAGCAGTGGAAGAAACATTTTTGTCATATTTTACATATACATAAAATAATGAAACAGGGTCAGAAGCAGATGAAAGTATCAGGTATTTAAATGATACCTTAAAATGTTTAATTAGAGTTGTGGCTGATAAAACAAAATGGACCATTTTACCTGTATCAGAAAATTTTCTTGTGTAAGAACTTATGACACATGAATCCTTAAACCTAGGTTTAAGTTGTTTCATGCTCAAGATCACCACATAAAGTCATTAAAAGGAACAAATTAGTCTTCATATTGTTGTTTATTCATAATTTACCTCAAAAATAAAGTCTGAAGACAATGCACTAGCTTTAATTTTTCATCTGGTTCTTTTGGTATCTTGCACACCCAATCTAAATTATTTAAAAAACTAACTTTTATAAAAGAATTTTTTTCAAAAAATAATTTTTAGCTTATCTGTATATTAAAAGAGACTGGATAGCCATGAAAAGTATGACAGAGCAGAAAAAATACAATAATTTGGCACTGACAATAACAATTATGCTTATTTCCCAGTCTCAGGAAAATGTTAATTATGTAAGTTTTCATCGAATACAGGTGTCAATCACTTGTATAACTGTGTTTTTTTTTCCAGAAGTGGGAGGAGTGTAGATCAGAAACTCCCCTAAGACTACTATAATATTCCCAGAAGAAAAAAAGTGAAGCTATTCTACTGGGCACATGAATGTGGACATGAAACAGCAGTCCAGGTTGTCTCCAGGTATCACAGACTTCGGGAATCATAAACACCAAGTCATTATACATATTTTCATTTTAATAATTAAAACTGCACTTTCAATACTATCTACAATTAAAGATAATTAAACTTTAATTAATCAGTTTATATCTAAAATGTGCTATTGTAAGGGCTTTGATTCATATGCTTCTGTCTGAGCTAATTAAGACATGATGTTTTAACTTCCCTGCATGAAGTGACTCCATGTGTACCTGTCTCCCTCATGAAAATAATATTTCAAGCTTAGATAAAATACTGGTTTCTTAACTCTATGATAAAATTTGATGAGGAGTATTACTAGTCAAATGTTAGAAGAAATGGCCAAAGAAAAACACACACATATTTCTCAATGAAAGGTGACATATATATGTGCTCCCCAAACACAAATGCCCACTAATGATCTAGATATCTGCTTAATAATTCAGGTTTGTTTCATCAATTCTGGGCTCAAGTTCTGGAGTCTTAGTGAACAGATGATACCTGTGGACCCACCTCCCATAGGACCTTCATTATTGAAACACACATGTTACCAGATGGCCTTGATGCTTAGAGAAAACAAAAATTATAAACATGACTAGCCTGTAAGAGAAAGAGGTTGAAGAAGCCAGATTGTGACACAGAATCAGATTTGAGAGATTACAAAATCATGGGAAGCTAAGCCAGTAATTTTTTGCTTTTACCCAGGTTAAAAGAAAAACAATTAAGGAGCTGTGAACATGCTAGTAACTTGCTGAAATTCCTTTTAAGAATAAACCAAATAACTTGTGAATAAATATTCATTTAGAAAAATACAATTTACAATACACATTATGGTATTTCTATTTCAGATCTGTATATAATATACTGTATATAATATATAATATACTAATATAATATATACTAATATACTAATATATAATATATTAATATATAATTATTTCCATACTAATATATAATTATCACCATAGGAAAAGGTTTTTGTTAAATAAAAAATTTAATCTCCATCTCATACCTGAAAAGACAAGAGAAAAACAAAAGTCATACAAGGAGTTATCAAATTCTATAATGAATCATTAAAACTAAAAACAATTATTATAGTCAAAATACAGTGAAAATATTCCTTCTTGATGGTGATACATTCATATCATCATTTTACTCCTTTTAGAGACAGTTCTGGAAGTCTTCTTTTGTGAATGTCTCTATGAGATGTGATCAAACATATAGTGAGTGCAAGTGCAATCTATCAGAAAGGCAGGTTCACAGAAATATCACAGTGTGCTCATCGTCTTTATTCACCAGATCTGACACCATGCAGACTCTTCCTCAGAGTCAAAGTGACTAGAAAGAGAAATGATCTGAATTGACTCCAAACATTGAGATAGCCATGAAATCACAAATGAATACACTATAATTCTTTTTTGTTGTTGTTGTTTTAAAAAGAATAAAACAAAAGCGGGCAGAACAAAGCAGATCAGAGCAGAACAGCATAAGCAACACAACATTTTACATTAAGGCACCGGACATTAACAGTAGCTATCAAAATATCACTTTCTCTGCTTTAGTTGAGCATAGTTTCAAATAAAATGATACCAAACATAACACAATAGTATAAAACAATTCAAGAGAATAACAGAATTACAGGACATTCTGTACTGAATAACAGAGAATGATCAATGGCTACTATCTCAATTTCAATTAAAAATTTGTTTATACTATCACATATATTAAAATTCCAATAAGACACAACATGATAGAACCGATGGTAATAGCAGAGTAGAAGCTTGATAGGACTGCAAAGCAAGATGATATTAAATCAGCAATGGCTGCCATAATGTTTTGTTTTCTTCAAAACAGCTGTTCATACCATCACACATAATAAAGTCAAATAAAACAGAACAAATTATTCCAACTGATGAATGAAAGAATTGAAAGTCTTCAGAGCAATGAAATGCAAAATCATGATTACCATAAAATCTTATATACTCTTACCAACTCTCATACTAGGGAGGCTATACAGTATTTATACATGTGAGTTTGGTTTATTTTGCTTATGAGTATGTATCAAGTTGTGTCCATTTATTTATAAATATCTCGATGTGATCATTCTTTATAGCTGAATAGTACTCCATTGTATAAAAATGCCACAACTTTTTATCCATTCCTCAGTTGATGGGCACTTAGGTTGTTTCCAAGGTCTGGCTATTACAAATTGTGCTGCTATAAACATGGGTGCACATATATCAATGTTTTCAGTATGATGTTTTCAGTTCTTCTGGAAATATTCCTAGAAGTAGAATAACTGGGTCAAATGGACTTCCAAACCAAGCTTTTTGAGGAATCTCCAGACTGACATCCACAGTGGTTTCACCCGTCTATACCCCCACCAACAGTAAAGAAGAGTTCCTTTTCCCCACAGCCTCTCCAGCATTTTTGTTTTGGTAGTTTTTTTTTATCCTGGCTATTCTTTCCAGCAATTTTAGTGTTTCTGTTTTAATATTTAGATCTTTGATCCATTTAGATTTTAGTTTAGTGTATGGTGATAGACATGGATCTAGTTTTAGTCTTCTGCATATGGACAGCCAATTTTTCCAGCACTATTTGTTAAAGAGACTGTCGTTCTTCCAGTGAGCATGTTTGGCCCCTTTATCAAAGATAAGGTGGTTGAGTGAGTTTGTGGTTGTGGTTGTATCTTCCAATCTATTCCACTGATCCTCCGGTCTGTTTTTATTCCAGTACCATACTGACTTTAGTACT
>PVJX010045012.1:0-12912 GCA_004027295.1 Dolichotis patagonum | reverse complement strand
TTAGAGAAGATTTGATGCCAACACTCTTCAAACTCTTAAATGAAATTGAAAAGAAAGAAATCTTCCCTAAATCATTCCTGGATGCAAGTATTATTCTGATACCAAAACCAGAGAAAAACTCAACCAAAAAGGAGACCTATAGGCCAATCTCACTAATGAACATAGACACAAAGATTCTCTATAAAATACTGGCAAATAGAATGCACCAAATCATCAAGAAGACTATACATCATGACCAACTGGGGTTCATTCCAGGAATGCAGGGATGATTTAACATATGCAAATCAATAAGTGCAATATACCACAGCAACAGAGCAAAAAATAAAAACCACATGGTCATCTCAATAGATGTAGAAAAAGCTTTTGATAAAGTCCAATACATGTTTATGATAAAAACTCTTCAGAAACTCAGAATATACTGTGTCTACCTCAACCTTATAAAGGCCATCTATGACAAACCAACAGCCAATATGATACTAAATGGACAAAAACTGAAAGCTTTCACTTTAAAATCAGGAGCAAGACAAGGATGTCCACTATCACCACTCCTTTTCAATATAGTTCTGTAAACACTAGCCAGAGCAATCAGACAAGGGAGAGAAATAAAAGGAATAAAAATAGGAAAGGAAGAAGTTAAATTATCACTATTTGCAGATGACATGATACTCTACACAGAAGACCCAAAAAACTCCATTAAAAGACTACTAGAGGTAGTCAACAAATTCAGTGGTGTAGCTGGATACAAAGTCAACACTCAAAAGTCAATAGCATTCCTGTACACAAACAAGAAACTCACCGAGAAAGAAATTATGGAAATATCGCCCTTCAAAATAACATCTAAAAGAATGAAATACTTAGGAATCAACTTAACTAAGAATGTAAAAGACCTATATGCTGAAAATTATATTATGCTAAAAAAGGAGATTGAAGAGGATATCAGAAAATGGAAGGATATTCTTTGCTCTTGGCCAGGAAGAATCAACATTGTGAAAATGGCCATATTCCCAAAACTGTTATACAGATTTAATGCAATCCCAATGAAAATATCATTGACATACCACACAGATCTAGATAAAACACTCCTAAAATTTATTTGCAACCAGAAGAAACCTAGACTAGCAAAGGAAATTCTGGGCAATATAGGCAAGGCAGGAGGCATCTCAATTCCTGACTTGAAACTGTACTACAAAGCCACAGTGATAAAATCAGAATGGTACTGGCAAAGAAATAGATCTGAGGATCAATGGAACAGATTACAAGATGCAAGTATAAGTACAAAGACACTCAACCACCTGATATTTCATAAAAGGGCTAAAAATGTTCACTGGAGGGAGGATAGCCTCTTTAATAAATGGTATTGGAAAAAATGGCTCTCCACATGCAGAAGATTGAAACTAGATCCACGCGTATCACCATGCATAAAACTAAAGTCTAAGTGGATCAAAGAGCTATACGTTAAAACAGAAACACTACATCTACTAGAAGATAAGGTAGATAGAAGTCTTGAAGACATAGGGGTAGGCAGAAAATTCATGAACATAACGCAAACTGCATGGGAAATGCTTCAGAGAATCAACAACTAGGATCTCATATTATTGAAAATTTTCTGCACTTCAAAAGAAATCACCAACAGAGTGAAAAGAAAACTGACAGAATGGGAAAGAATTTCAGTCAGCAACCCCTCAGACAAAGGACTTATATCAAGAACATATAAAGAATTGAAAAACATCAAGCCCCCAAATTCAAAGACCCTCTCCAAAAATGGGCATCTGAGATGAACACACAGTTCTCAGATGAAGATATGCAAATGGCAAATAAATACATGAAGAAATGTTCACTATCACTGGCCATTTGAGAAATGCAAATTAAAACAGCACTGCGATATCATCTCACTCTGAAAAGAATAGCTGCCATCAAGAAATCAATTGATAACAAAGGTTGATGAGGCTGCAGGGGGAAAAAGAACACTGTTCCACTGTTGGTGGGAGTGTAGACTGGTGCAACCACTATGGAAATCACTATGGAAAACTCTCAGAATACTAGGATTGGAAGTTCCATTCAACCCAACTATTCTCCCCCTGGGTATTTTCCCAGAAAAACTGAAAAGTTCATATCACAGTGATATATGTGCACCCATGTTCATAGCAGCACAATTTGTAATAGCTAAATCTTGGAAACAGCCAAGATGCCCATCAACTGCAGAGTAGATGAAAAGATGTAGCATTTTTATACAGTGGAATATTACTCAGCTTTGAAAAAGGATGATCTTAAGGCCTTCATAGGGAAATGGAGACAACTTGAGACTATCCTCATTAGTAAAATAAATAAGAATAATATTTATAAATATCACATTGTGTCTGTAGTGTAAAAAGTAATAAGAACTGTAGGAGTAATAAAACCCAAAATGCATAATTGCTACTGTAGAAAAAAGAGGAAAAGAAAGTGCTCTAAAGGATATAACTACATGTATATTTAAGTGTGTAAGATAGATGATCATATTACTGTTTTTGTTAGATTGTTGAGCAGAGCTGTTAACAGTCTCACTGTTTGAATGTCTACTTTGTAAGCTTTAATTTTGTAACTTGAACAACTATTTCCAAGATGACAGTATGTAACTTATCAACTAGTGATTTCTTAGTGGTTTTTTTGTTCTTTTCTCTTTTTCCTTTGGAATTCTGTATTGTTGCTACTCTTTTTTCTGTTTTGTTTTGTTTTGTTGTTGTTTTTTTCTCTTTTTAAATAAAATTTTAAAAATAAATAAATAAATACCCTTTGTTAATATAACTTTCAAAACAATACAAAATACTTCAAAGACATTAAAGAAAAATTTAAACTATTAAGAATGAAAACAATAAATTATATCTATATAGGTAAAATGAATTTGAAGGGAAAGGAATGAAGTGAAAGCATATTATATTAAGAAGGATAAAATAGAAACAAAGCTTTGTAAATAAGGAGGGGAAGAGGGATTGAAGGAAGGGTGAGAGATGGGAGGGGAAAAAGACGAATTAAAGTGTATAATGTACAGGTACAAATTACCTATGATGAGTGTCATCATTGTATGTACCTAAATTGTATCAATACAGTTAATTAACAATTTTTTTAAAAAAATCTTGTTAGGTGTGGCCAACTGATGATCCAGGACAGCTAGGCACAACTACGAGAAATCCTTTGGTGGAAAACAAATGCCACAGGGTCTTAACACTGTCTTGCTTCTACACCTGCCCAATTAGGGAAGGGCTAAGGAAGAAAGATCACAAGTTCAAGCCCAGCCTGGACAACTAACAAAATCTTGTCTCAAGATTTAAAATTAAATAAATAAATAAATTTGAAAAAATACAGACTAGAGATGTAACTCTGTGCAAAAGACCTGGTTTCAACTATCAGTACAGAGACAGACAAATAAATAGAATAATAAATAAATAAAACTTTTAGTGTGGGAAGTTATAGTCATTATCTTCTGCCTAGATGTCAATATGACTTAAAATTAGATTAAATTAGAAAGAAAGAAATTTTAACTATCATCATTTTAATTCATTCAACAGATTTTTTACAGTTAAAAGGATCCAAACTACAATTAAGACTTCAAGAAATTACAATCGTTTTCTGGATTATCATCCTCCTTAGTATCAAAACGAATTTCCTCTTGTAAATTTTCCCCACATTGGCCTCACAGTGACTCTGAGGAAAATGCCAATATGCACCTCAGTACCCCTTCATCAGAGCAAATGGAGCAGAAAACGACAGCACTGAAGGATAGTTTGTTTCCCTGACAACACACATGTGGTTAGTCATACGTTTTTATCCACACCCTAAGCACTAACACAGTCCTCATACTTGTGTTATGTAATTCTAGAGACTTGGATTCACCATTAAAACAAGCAGTCTTCTCATTTGGACGCTTAACCTAAGGGTTCAAATGTTGCCTCCCTTGAAATTCCTTAAAGTGCCTACAGGTGGCAGTATGCAAGCACAGGGTTTGGATTCCAGTTGCCTGAGTTTAAACAAGATGGCACTACTTCTATTATCAAAGTAATAATCGCTTTCCTAGTTACATAAAGGGTTGAAATAAGATGGAAAGATAATGACTTAAACAAAATATTAACTGAATTTACAACTAACTTTTAAAAATATTGCTTTTGTATCAGAAGCTGGATTTTGTTGAATGTACCTTGTTTCTTACTTTGGGTTTTGGGTTAACATAAATATTATAAACATGAGTAAAAAAAATAAATTAAAATCTCTAAACATAAAGATCAAACTGAAACATATATAATATAGTTGATTGCATAATTACACAAACAAAAGAATTATGCCAAGTAACTTTAAAATGCAATTTTTTTTACTCTACATCTTTCTTCCAAGGACCAAGTAAGTCTCTAAGCTTACAAAACATCTAAAGACCTAACCAACAATAACAGTGTTTACATCATCATTTGGAAAATAATATGTATGTTTTGTAGAATAAAATTTTAAAAGAACAAAATTCTCAGTGGTAGAGGAAAAGATGTAAGTATAAAATCTATGAATTTAAGTACATATCCTGAAATATAAAATTTAAATCAGAACTATCATTATTAATTGATGATTTTTCTCTTTTAAAATATGTGCTGCACACTCCCTTGTGTGGCTGCCATCATTGTGGGAGTCCCAGTGCAGACACACAGGCTGAGAGACACAGGCCCACCTACATGCACCCCTGATCATCGGCCAGGCCCCAGTATAGCTGCATAGCTCTGGAGAAGGCCACTCCACACCCTGCTACCTCCCAGATGCCTGTCCCATCCCGCTGCACTATGGAGAGGCAGCCAATGAGGGAAGTCCCTGGGACCCCACAACCTGCTTATTGGAAGGAACTCAGGAGAATGTCAAGATGAAGGAGCAAAAGGCAAACTCAGACCTCTAGTCACACACAATAAGTCTGGGAGATATGGTCGTGGAAGAAAACAGAAGCCACACACCTGAAATCTCTGAGGATAGCAACTGAAGTAAGGAAACAACTTCATGAGACTGTAAAAGCAGTCCAATCAGAAATAATGTCTCAGGTAAAAGAAGAAATCACAAACATACTGAAAGAATTGTTCAGTAGTTCTAGAGAAGATAGGGAAAGAAAGAGGAGCATAGGAAAATGATGGAAACCTTGAATGAATGTAGAAAGAAATTACATGCATGAAACAGATTCAAAGAGAGATGCAGGAAATTAAAAATTCAATCAAAAGCTGACAAAACTGCTTGAAAGAGACTGCAGATAGACTTTCAAACCTTGAAGACAGGATTGCAACTAGTGATCATGAAAGGAAAGATCTCTTAAAAAATAACACGGAATCAGGAAATAACACAATGGTTGCAAGATGATGCAAAGAAGCATAATGTAAGAGTGATAGGTATCAATGAAGAAGCAAGGGTCAACACAAATGAAATTAAAAGGATATTCACAGAAGTAATAGAAGAAATCTTCCCAAACATGGGAAATCGATCTGGCATGCAGATAAGTGAGGCATATAGGATTCCAACTAGCCATAACCAAAGTAAATCTACACCCAGACATATAACAATCAAGATCCCAGAAATACAGCACAAGAACAGAATATTAAAAGCTGTTAGAGAAAAGAGACAGATCATCTATAAAGGAAAACCAATCAGAATCACAGCAAACTTGTCAACTCAAACCATAAATTCAAGAAGAGTTTGAAGTGAAATGTTTCAAACCCTAAAAGAAAACAACGTCCAACCCAGATTGATCTACCCAGCAAAACTATCTTTCAAAATTGATAGAAAAATAAGATACTTCCATGATAAAGAACTGAAGGAATTCACGACTACCAAACCAACCATACAGAGAGTGCTAAAGAATATTCTAGAGAAAGATAAAGATGACCATGGTTCCAGGAACAGCAGCAGAGGAAGATGGCCAAACAAGACAGGCAATTGAATGAAGGGGAAAAGTGGAGAGCCAACAACAGGAGGATAGCAGGGCAGAGACAAACCAATGTATGCTGGTTGTTACCATTAATGTACATGGCTTTAATTCAGTAATTAAAAAGAAGCCCAGGGAGAGTGGATCAAGAAGCAAGATCCATCTATATGTTGTAAAGGAAACACATCTAACTGGAAAGGAAATTCACAGGCTGAAAATCAAAGGAGAGAAAACGATTGTTCCAAGTGACAGGAGACCCCCCCCCAAAAAAAAAACTTGTCTATCAACTGCAGAATAGATAAGAAAGATATGGTATTTTCATGAAGTGGAAGGTTACCCAGCTATAAAGTAGAATAATCTCAAGGCTACAGTAGGAAAATGGACGCAACTGGAGATCATGTTCCTGGCCGAAACAGTTCAAACTCATAAGCATGAACCCTAGCATAAGAAACAGAAGGAATTAATGGGATCCAAAAGCAAAATAGTTAATGTAAGAGCAAAGGGGAGGAAATACCTGGGAGGGAATGGTGGAAACTACTGTCAATTTCTTATTGTCTTATCGTGAACTCTTGCATTGCTTACACAATTTTGTTAAGTTTGGCTTTGTTTTGTCTTGTTTTGTTAGATTTTATGCTGTTAGATGGTAGGGGCAGCTATTTTGAATATTTTAATCAAATATTCAAGGTAATTGTGGTTTCCTATTATATTGTTTTGAAGTCTTATAATGCTTTCATTCATTGGTTTGATCTTTTTTTAAATTTTATTTAAAGAGAAAAAACAAAAAAGAAAACAACCAAACAAAACAGAAAAAGGGTAGCAATAATACAGAATTCCAAAGGCAAAAAATAAAAGAACAACAACAAAACAAAAACAAAAACATTAAGAAATTGTCACTTGATCAGTTATATACTGTCATCATTGAAAATAGCTGTTCAAGTTACAAAATTAAAGCTTACAAAGTAGACATTCAAACAGTGACACTGTTACAAGTTCTGCTCAACAATCTAACAAAAACAATAATATGGTCATCTATCTTACACACTTAAACATATATGCAGTTATGTCCTTTAGAGCACTATCTTTTCCCCTCTTTTTTTATATTTTTTTTAAATTTTATTTTAAAGGGGGTGAAATCAAACACAACAAAACAGAACAGAATGGGACATAAGAAAGCATAAATTTCAAAGCTAGACAACCAGAGATCTTCACTATCTGTCATATTGTCTCTTGTTTTCTTCCAAATGGTTGTCCATATCTTTGCATATGGGGAGCTCATACTAAATAGCCAATCTTTTCACAAGATGTGTAGTTAACTGGCTCCCACTGGCTAAGAGGGGGGGACACGGCACAGGGGACAGGACAACATGAGATGTCTGATTCTCAGCCCACACGCAGGCAGGATCACAGGTGCCTCCCAGAGAGGGGAGGAGTTCCTTGTTCTCCCGGCACCCTGAGTCAACTGCATGGTGCAGGTCCCGATGCACCAGGGTCTCTCCCCTGTAGGCGCCCTAAAGTCCACCATACTCATCTGCTATTTCTTTCTGGTGAATTGACCATTCCATTTCCAAAGTTCTGAAATGGCCAACAGACCACAGAAAGAATTCTCTTTAGGCTCCTGTTTGAAACCAGCAGCTACAGCAATCTGCTGGCCTTGCTTCAGGGCAAGGGTTTGATTGGTTTTATTCTATTTTGTTTGATTTTATTATGTGTGATGGTATGAACAGCTATTTTGAAGAAAACAAGACATTATGGCAGCAATGGCTGATTTACTATCATCTTGTTTTGAAGTCCTACCATGCTTTTGTTCTTCTGTTTTGATTGTTTCTCTCCTGTTATGTCTTATTTGATTTTATTAAGTATGATGGTATAAACAAATATTTTAAGGAAAATGAGATATTATAGTAGCCATTGTTCACTTCCTGTTATTCGGTTTTGAAGTCCTGTAATGCTTTCATTCTCTTGAATGGCTTTATACTATTTTGCTATGCTTGATATTATTGTGTGTGAAGGTATGCTCAACTATTTCAAAGAAAAGAGACATTATGGTAGCTACTGTTGATATCCGGTTGTCTTGTTGTGAAGTGCTGTGTTGCTTGCATTGTTTTGTTCTGATTTGCTTTGTTCTGTTCTCTTTTGTTTTATTCTCTTTAAAATAAAAAAGTAAAAAGAATATGTGTTGCCAGTTGTTCACTGGAAAGATCTGGCAAAAAGAATAATTTGGTAACATTTTACATCTATAATGCCACATTAAGGTCTCTAACTGGTTTCCCACTACAACAAAACAGGAATCCTAAGGGAAAAAATTATCTTGGTCTAGTTGTGGGACATCCCAAGACATTTGTTGTACTAGAAATCAAGAATGTTACAATATAACTATTAAGGTTGTGTCAAAAACACTCCAGCAATCTACAAGAGCTCCCACTGTTTAAACACTGGGAAAAAAACTACTACCACTGAGCCATACATTTGAAAACATACACAACCCATAATTCTTTTAAAGAGTTATATTTGGAGATTGCTAAGCTACCAACTGATTTTTCTAGGATTAGTAAGAAATAATTTAGTTTTTATTCTGTCTTTTGTATATATTGTATTTCAGAGTACCAAACAATTGATGAGAAAAATTCTTTTTGATACAAAGGCAATTTCAGTTAATAAATGTGAAGATGGTTATCTGTGAATGATAAAATTATGCTTTATATTTTGCTTATATTAATCTTTTTTCTGCAATGAATACAACCATTCAGTGATAAGAGAAAAAGTTACTTCAGTATCAAAAAGTTAATATGATGATTTCCTTAAAAAATTAAATTCTTCAAGATGAAATAAACTATGGTACAAGGCATTGATCTAACATACTGTGTCTAAATACATTCAGAATTAATCAGAGGACTTTTTCTACATTTGATTAAGTGATCAAATGTAACACTAAAGATGACCTAAATTTTGGACCATTTATGACTACAATTTTTTAAAACGTAATTTGAACTACCAAGTTATTGCATTAGTCATTTCTACTTTCTCATTGGTTGTAAATTAGTTATGGAATGAATATAATGTCAAAAATGAGCCCAGGCATTTTTTGTATATTTCTGGGCTGGGTGGAGTGCGGGCTAATATGCTACTTTATATTGACAAGCACCACACCTTGGTGTAATTTTCTGATGAATATAAAGTACAAAACAAGGATTAAATTATATAGTTTCTGTTGTCAACTCAATCAACAGTTCTGTTGAGCAACTTCTACTTCTAAACCATAATGTGAACTAGAGAAACTTCAAGCTATATAGGAAACAATTGCTGTCTTTAAGAAACTCGGTTTCTTAAAGTTATATAAAAGATCTGCTGTGTTTAGCAATGGGATGACAATCAAGAGTCTGCCTACAGGGGTTTGTCTTTCTTTTTGAGATTCTTTCACATCAAACATCAGTCTCCAGAGACTACTTGCCTTCAAGAACAACAGAATTTGTTGTTCTTGACAAATTCTGCCTGACCAAATTTGGATAACCAAATTTTTCTTGGTCATCCTTAATATAACCAAGATAGTTTAGAACTTTCAAAGCACTAACTACTGGTTCTAGCCATAATTTTTATTAAAAAATTTTAAAATATTTGTATTATAATTTTCTCAAGTATTGGTTAAAAAGAATCTTTTTAACACATGTGTAAACGTACAATAAAAGAAGAAAACTTCCCAAATTCTAAAATTAAAGGAACAGTTGAAAAACCAAAACCAAAACAGGAAACCCATAAGTTGATATGGCAGTTGGCTGAGAATGGAAATTGTCACCATTTAAGAATTTGAGATCTAAGCTCATGAAGAATAGGCAATAACTTTGGGAACAATAAAGCAGGCTACTTCACTGAAAAGGACAGACTAAAGAAAGGATGTCACAAATTACAAACAAGCTGCCTTAGTTTGGGCTTATGAAGACGGAAGAGAATAAGCCTTTAGAACCTGCAAGCATGCCCTGTATTTGATGTCTCTTTGCCAGTCTCTCCTAGTGTACTATACATATGATGCAGGAATCCATGAGCTAGGTAATTTATGTAAAAATTTATTTCAAGCAGGTGCAAATTACCTGAGCAAGGCAGTAGAGTCAAGCTCAAAATTAATATAGAGGGACTTACTTGTTTTTAATCTAAACCCCAAAGGATGTGCACAAATAAAAGCTTGCTGAAGATTCTTTCATGTGGATTTTTCATATGTCTTGTAATATTTAATTATGAAGTTATCTTGAGACAACATCAATATATTACAAACAAGATCATACTATCAGGCAATTTCAGAGTAAGAAGTATCAGAAAAATATTTTATCATATATTTAATAGATTTTTGATGATTATGGTTACCAATATAAATTTATCAGTTATTACAAATGTTCCACTCTGGAAGTTTATATTGAAATTATGCACATATGTGGACTGAGAATAACATGAGAATTTTCTGTACCTGCCTTTCACTTTTGATAAACTTAAAACTGTTCAAAAAAGGAATTAAAAATATGTTCTTTGGCATTTAAAAAATCAGTGAATACTGGGAGATTAAGATAAGATTTGGTTAAGAATAAAAATTAAGATAAGTAATAGATTAGTGAGTTAGAATTTTCACTTGTAAAATTAATTTACACACACAAAATCCAAACGTTGGCCATCCAGTTCTTCTAGTAAGGCTCATCTGGAGCTGATTCTTTTTCTATCTTTGTGTTTCAACTCCTACTTGGAGACACTTGTTTTTGCTTCAATATGCAGTTCCTGCCACTGATATACATTCCAAGAAAGGAGAAGAAAAGGCTGAAGAAGGAAAAGGGCAAAGCCTTTAGGTCTATTCTTTTTAAAAATGCCTTAGAGATACTGCCACTAGCATCCTATTGTCCAGAACTGAGCCATGTGACCACACTTCACTGCAAGAGAACCAGGAATATTTATTCTGGGAAGCCATAGATTCCACTAAAAATTGGGAGTTTTATTAAGGTGTAAAGAAGGGGATATACATATGGAAGTCAACATAATAGTTGGTAGGTAATATGTTAAAATGCACTGAGAAAAGAAATTGTAAACCAAAGGATCCCTCACAGTGTATGAGGAATTGATGGCAGGATTCCCAAGGATACACAAAATTGAAGTTGCTTGGTCTCTTACATCAAAAGGTATAGTATTTAGACCTAATCTATGCACATCCTCTCATACTCTAAATCAGTGCTAGATTATTTATAATACCTAACACAATTTAAATGCAATGTAAATATTTGCCATAGTGTATTGTTGAAGGCATAGTGACACTAAAAAGAATTCTACACATGTTTACTACAAATGCAACTTTTAAATGCAAACTATTTCCAATCCAGTTCGTTGAATCCATAAATGCAGAACCCACAGGTAGAGGGATGACTATATGCTGAAATGGTCTGGAATATACAATGCAAACATCCTACATGTATGTAGAAGGAAACCTAAGAAAGAATGAAAGGCAATATGTGAAGAATACTAACTCTAAGTTTTCAAGAATGAATGAAATTCACAAGTTCTCAAAAACACAAAAGAGGCAAAAGATAAAATAGATTACTTTCCTTACACACAAAAGAAAATTAAAGTCAGGCACAGTGATGCACTCCTGTAAGCCCAGCACTTCAGGAAGCTAAGCAAGGAGGACCAATAGTTTGACTTCTGTCTAGGCAACTCAGTAAGAACTTGTTTCAAAATTAAGAAGAAAAAATTAATGAAAAGGCAAGGGATGTAACTCATGGTAGAGCACCCTGGATTCATTCTTCAGTACAGAAGGAAGGAAGGAAGGAAGGAAGGAAGGAAGGAAGGAAGGAAGGAGGAAGGAAGGAAGGAAGGAAGGAAGGAAGGAGCAGATGAAAGGGAAAGGGAGGGCAGGGGAGGGGAAGGGAGGGGAGAGGAAAAGAAGTAGGGAGAGAGGAAGAGAGACAAAAGAAAAAATATTAGGTTTACCCTTCCCAATTATTAGTGTCAGAAATATGTCTAAAATGATTCTAGGCAATATTTGCCAACCTGAATTCTGCATTCACATAAAATGTCATTTACAAATCAAGTTAAGACATTGTCAGATGAATACTGACCTTACTACTAACAAATGACTAAAAGAACATGAGTATTTATTTCATAAAGAAGGAAACTGAACAGGAAGGGAAGAATAATGTAAATAAATGGTAAGAGTAAGAGGAAAAAAGATGGAAATGTGGACCAAATAGCAACCATTTATAGTATAAAATGGTAGAAATGATGGTTAATTTGAGGCTGTTAAGATTAAGCTACAGCATTGGACAACAAAGAATTTGAAGTAATAAAATAATAGAATTAAAGTGCTGTAAGGGGTGATGCTGTCCCAGAGATGTGTAAAGGGTAGAGAGCTGTCCACAGATCATGTCTGGGGTTCTGACCTTCCTGTAGACAGCCTGTGCCTGACCCCTTGTTGGCATGGAGTAAGATTTCCAGCTCCCATTTTATCTGATACTGCATAATAGAATCCTGCACTTTCAAATTCCTTGCTCTTTTTTTGTTGAAAATCTAGAATTATGGTTGTAGATAAAGAAAGGAAAGGGCAAAAAAGAAAACTAATGGAAGGAAAAAACAATATAGCTTGCTGTCTATTTAGATTTAAAAAAAAAAAACAAAACAGAAAATAAAGAGTCCCAGGTTCACTGTACTTTTTGTGTAGATGGTAGCAGTATTCCCACCCTCTGAACTAGAAAAATCTGAAAGAAAAGGAAAATAACTAATTGGAAGGTAGTTATGTTTAGTATGAAATGTGTCTGAAATATCCAAAAGAAACTATTCAGTGAGAATTAAAAATTTTAATCTGTAATTTTTGAGAAACTTCAACACTACCAAGACAGATTTTTGGAGACACCCACATAAAAGAATCACCAGGTATCATCTTTCTCTCTGAAATTCTAACTAGTAGCCTTGGACATATTAGGCCCTCAAATAAAAATATGAAGAACATGTGACTTAATTTAGAAGACTGACAG
>PVJX010045011.1:0-12917 GCA_004027295.1 Dolichotis patagonum | reverse complement strand
AACTTTAAGGTAAGCATGAGGCCCCATCTCATAGCTTTGAAGTCTTTCAAAGTTTTAAATCATCAGTTGGAATGGTGTTATCCTGTTTTGTTTGACTATATCATACGTGATGATATGAACAGCTGTTTTGAAGAAAACATTATGACAGCTATTGCTGATTTAATATTATCCTTCTTAGAAGTCCTACCATGCTTTTTTTTCGTTCTGTTACCATTGGTTCTGTCTACCACATTGTGTCTCATTGGAATTTGAATATGTGTGATAGTTCAAACAAATTTTTTTCTTTTTTATCAAAAATGAGATATTATAATACCCATTGGTCATTTTCTGTTATTCGGTTCAGAAAGCCCTGGAATTCTTTCACTATATGCATGGCTTTATACTATTGTGTTATGTTTGATATTTTTGTAATTGAAACTATGCTCAACTATAGCAGAGTAAGAGATAATGGCGTTAGATACTGTTGACTTAATGTAAAGTACTGTGTTGCCTATGTTGTCCTCTTCTGATCTGCTCTGTACTGCCCCCTTTTGTTTTATTCTCTTTTAAATAAAAAAAAAAAGAAAAGAAAAATCTATCAAAAAATGAATATATTCCAATAAGGAAAGGTGCTAGAGCAGCTAAGCTAGATAACTGTATGGAAGTCCATGGACCATGAACCCCATATCACATACCGTACAATAAAACACAACTTGAGGTAGATCATAAATCTAAGTATGAGGGGCTGATACCATAAAGCCTTTGAAAAACAGCATAAGCAATGCCTTCATCACCATAAGAAGGTTATGAAAATTTATTGGTAGGATGTGAAAAGCACTATTGATTAACAGGAACTGTTGTTCATTTGAATTTCATGAAAGTTACATAAACTTCTAGCTGACATGATTAAGAATGTGAAAAAGTAATGCATGCCCATAATGCCAGTACTATGGGAGGCTGAGACAGGAGAATTCCATATTCAAGCGCTGTCAGGGCAGTTCAGCAGCTTAGTGAGAGTCTGTCTCAAAAAAAAAAAAAAAAAAAAGTAAAGGCCCTGGGTTCAATCCCCAGTAATGACCCCCCCCAAAAAAGTGAAAAAGTACAGACTAAAAACGAAAAGATCAGTTGAATTACAAATATGAGGAGAAGATATGAATAGGCAGTTAAGGTACTGAATGACCATAAAAAAAGTTTGACATTACTGTCCATGAGGGAAATGCCAAGTACAGCTATAACACAACATCATTATACATTCGTCAGAATGTCTGAAGTTCAAACTGACACTATCAGTACTGGCAAGAATTTGGAGCAGCTAGAGCTCTTGGGCACTGTTGGAAGGAGTACAGAATGGTGTGACTACTTAGAAACTGTGTTACAAATTTCTAATAATGTTACACATTTATGTATTTCTAGGTATGTATGTAACCAGTAGAAATCACTGCAGGGTTCACAGAAGTCATCATACAGGAATATTCGTGGGAGCTTTATAATACCCCTGCACTGGAATTAGCCTCAGTAGCCATCAACAGGTGAATAAATAGACAAATTTTAGTGTGTTTATGCAATGGGGTACCACAGAGTTTAGAAAGTGAGCTCTTGGTGCATATAGCAAGATGGATAAATCTTAGAAGCACCACAATGAGTGAAAAGACACAAAAGCATACTCATAGCCAGGTTCTAAATGTATGACATTCATGAATGCTTAAAGCTCATTTATGACAACAGAATGGAGTGGGGACTTTTTTAAGGGAACAGCTGTCTGAGAGTTTTCTGAGGAAATGGAAATTTTTAGTCTTAATTCACATGGTAGTTACATAAGGTGCCACCATATCCCAAATTGATTGAGTGCTACACTTAAAGTGTGTGTGTGTTCCTCTTTGTGAATTATACCTTGATTGAAACATTTTTTAGAAACTCTGTACCCTTCTTAGTATCCTGAAATCATCCTGAAGATGAATCTGTCATCCAGTATTGTTAGTTGCAAGTCCCAGCTTGCAGGAAATATGCATGTTTTCTTTTAAAACTCCTATACTTGAGTAGAGGAGACAGTTGAAAAGATACAGCTTTGGAATATGGACAGAATTTAGCAAATTATTTGATACTGAAGAAAAGAGAAATCAAGTGTGACATCAAGGCCTAAAACTAAATGGCTGGGAAGATGGCGTACTTTTGCATAAACAGGACCCCCTACAAAAGAAGCAGGGTTGGAAGGGAAGCCTGTGAATTCTGTCCCACACACAGGGTGTGGCGTATTATCCACGTGACAGCCTCTGCCAGTCAGGTGAAAATATGAGGCCGGAGACAAGAGAGGTCAGGCTGTAAATAGAAGATTGGGAATCACCCAAGTGTGATAGTTAAAATGGTGAGATAAGATTGAATGATTATGGTAGAAGGCAGAGATAGGTCCAGAGGCAGAATCTGGGAGGATAAGAGAAAGAGAGGGGATATCAGCCAGCAGATCTTTAACACCTTTGGGCCAGGTTCACAGTGAATAAAAGTGTCTCTCCTTGAGGAGTTCACATTCTTAGTGGGGGGAAGACAGAAAAACATGCAAATAAGTAAGAGATCTTACAGATAGTGACCTGTGGCACACAGGGAGTGACCTTGTGGACACTGTTCCAGCTGGGGTGGTCAGGGAAGTTTCTAACCTGGTGCCTACATTATGGGGAGGAAGTATTTGTGTAACCGTGTTAGAGAAGAACATTCTAAATCAAAGGAATAAATCCACAGACCTTAAGGTGGTGGTGGTTGGCGTATTGTGTAACGGATCAGTAATGAGAGCATGGAAGAATTTGGATAGTAAAGGGAAGAGTGAAAGCAAGATATTTTAAGTATCACAAGACCAAAAATAATTTTTTTAGATGAGGAGAGATTACAAAATATGTGTGGGTTGAGAGTCTGAACTTACTGGAAAGGAAGAAGTACAAAAGGAAGAAGGACCCTTGAGGAAGGTCCTGAAGGAAGGAGCGTAGTGTGGGATACAAGGGATGTGTTTAGCTTTGCAGAACAGTAGGAGAGGGAAACCGGTTAAGATGCAGGTTCCTAGTATAGTCAGGAG
Organism: Dolichotis patagonum; assembly: GCA_004027295.1. Classification (NCBI taxonomy): domain Eukaryota; kingdom Metazoa; phylum Chordata; class Mammalia; order Rodentia; family Caviidae; genus Dolichotis; species Dolichotis patagonum. The sequence continues at coordinate 9,880 of PVJX010045011.1, read as the reverse complement.
GCATATCAGAGAGGGGCTTACGTAACATAGGCTCCCTCGACAGTCTTGGGCCTTGGCATCCTCTACGGCTAATGGATGGGTTTGCTGAGTTGGAACTAGGAAAGGTACAGAATAAATGATCCAAAGATGTGATTGGGTAGGTGGGGCATTCATTCAGTCCTGCAGCCCAGTGCTTAGCGCATAGAAAGCATTTGGAGAGTGTTGAATGAACAAATATGTGTCCAACCAGGAGGGCTGTGTGCATTCTGCAACGTCAGACAAAGGTTACATTATTTCTGTCCCAGGCCCACCACCACCAGGAAAAAGGTGAGCTAAGGGTCACACCTGTGGGATGGCATCTAAAGTAGGTGTACCAGAGCAGGTAGAGGGTAGGAGGAGGAAAGGGTGAGAGGAAGAGCTGGGGGTCTAAGGCCCTCCTTAGAAAACGTAACTTTGAAACCATCTTTGAAGGTGGAGTGGAAATTCACCCCAAAGGTCACGGAAAGGGCCCTTCTAATAGAGGAGCCGAAGAGTGCTGGATGGAAGTCATTGGCATGCATTTGTCAAGGAACCAGCAGTGTAACGCTCTCCAGCAGTGTCCTGTAGTCCAGGGCCAGAAGAGAAGAAGGCAAGAGGTGAGCAAAGCAAGAATGTCCAAAGAGCAAGGTGTGAGGGGAGCAAATCGAGGACGTTTGAGAGGAAACTTGCTGGCCCAGCTCCCAGGCGAGGATCGAACAGATTCTGGGAAAAAAAGATCCTGGAACTAGAAGTTACTGTAAGGGTCCTTACAGGCCCCAGGAGAAGGAGGGAGTGGAAGAGCCAGCTGTGGTCAGGCAGATTTCAGGGTTTGTGGAGCATTACAGGTTGGCAGTGAGCCAGGGCCTGGGCCTCCCATTTCCTGGCTGAGGTAGGAAGGAGGTGGGCTGCCGGCCCGGGATAGTTGAGAGTGTCTGTTTTTAGACTCAATGAAGTATCCTTCCTGAACTGTAATTATATTCTTACACTGTGTTGTAACCGACTAGTTTCGGTTTGTCTTTCTCTCTAATCTGTATTTTGAGGACAGAGCCCATCTTCACCATTACGCAGCGTAGCACAGCACCTGGCGTGCAATATGTGTCCCACAAATAACCTGTAAGGATCAGTGAATGGCAGTTAGAGAGAGAGGAAGGTATGCCGTCAATTTCATGAATATAAATATTGAAACTCTTGAGCATGAATCAAGGGAGAAGATTGGTCAGATCATCAAATTAAGTCCAAGTATTGTTGTATACAAAAAATTGTAGGAAACAGAAACATGCAGGGTGACTGGCAGTGCATTTAGGAAAAACAAGCTGGGTGTAGTGGTATGTATCAGTAGTCCCAAGATGCTCTAGGAGGCTGGGATGGGAGGACCATGAATTAGTTCAAGGCCTGTCTGGGGAACATAGCAAAATCCCAATTCTTACAAAGAATTGGAAATGAGTAAATAAATAATAGGAAATGGCAATAAAAAGCAGTGGTATTTCTGACAGTTTTTTAATTGGCTTCTGAGTTGGTAGAGAGTAGGAAAAAGTATGAGCCCTTGCAAGGGAGACAGTGTCCTCTGGGAAAGCATTTGCATTAGCACTTAAAAGGATGTGTAGGCATCTGAGTACATGTAGGATAGAAACAAGGCAAGGGAGAAGAGTGTGGTCAGCCTTCTATATCCCTGGGTTCCGAGTCTACTAATTCAGTTAACTATGGGTTGAAACTACTTGAGAGGAAAACGCATCTATACTGCACATGTATAGACTTTTTTTCCTGTATTATTCCTTAATACAACAGCTATTTGGTACTTACATTGTATTAGATCTGTAAGTAATCTAGAGTTGATTTAAAGTGTATGTGAGACTGAGTGTGGTCGTTCACATCGGTGACCCCCGCATTTGGGGATGCTGAGACAGGAGGACTGAAAGTACAAGCCCAGCCTGAGAATAGAGATCCTGTCTTAAATTTTTAAAATGACTAGGGATATAGCTAAGTGCAAGAGCCACATACCATAGTGAATTCAATCCCACATAATAGAATGAATGAATGAATATGTGAGAACGTGTATAGATTATATGCAAATACTATGCTGCAAAAGGGACCTAAGCATCTAAGAGTGTGTTATCCATGGTGGTTAGCAGGAGATCTGAACCCGTTCTTCATGGAATCAAGGGGCAGCTGTATAGGTAAAGTTTCGGAGGGCTGATGCGTGTGGTGTGCATGGCACCAGGGGTTCAGAATCGGTAGATGAGGCAGAGGCAAAGAGAGGACTTGCAGGCAAGGGAGCAAAATAAACTTTGTAGCTTCTTCAAGCCGTATTTGGGATGAACTGCTGTTCAACCTTCAAAGACAGTCTCAGAATTATTTTTATCTTTTTTTTTTTTTTTTGGTAGTACTGAGGGCTTATACATTGAACTACATCTTCAGTGGCCCCAGTTTTAAATTTAAAGACAGAGTCTCACTAAGTTACCCACGCTAGATTTCAACAGTCTCTATCCTTCTCTCCTCCCTTCCTTCTTTCTTCCTCTACCTTCTCTCCTCCTCTTTGTCTGCACCTACCTCCCTCCCTTCCTCTTCCTTCCCCCTTCTTTTTTTCTTCTCTCATGTGTTCCAGGCTGGCCTCAGACTCACAGCAATCTTCTTGTCTCAGCCTCCCAAGTGCTGGGATTGAAGGGGTGTGCTACTGCTTAGAACTCCTCCAGGCTGAAGAGTATAACTAACTCATTCATTTTCATGCAGTGTAGTAATATTATTTGAAAACATCCTTGCCTATTTGTCTGTTTACTGTTGATAGATATTTGTTTCTGTACTTTTTCTGTTAAAGATAAAACTGCTTGGGCAGGTACATGACATATGCTGCAATCCCAACCCACTGGGAGGCTAAGGCAAGAGAATCACAACTTTAAGCCCAGCCTGGGCAATTTAACTTAGCTCATCTCAAAAATTTGAAAAGACTTGGGGATGTAACTCAGTGTGAAGGTGCTAAGATCAATCCTCAGTACTGGAAAAACAATATTCCTACCAAGTATAGTGGCCCATGTCTATAATCCCAGCACTCTGGGAAGCTTAGGCAGACAGATTGCAACTTTAAGCTTAATCTGGGCAATTTAGTGACTCAGTGAGACCCTGTCTCACAATAAAATCTCAAAAAAAAAAAAAAAGCCAGGGATGTAGCTCCATGTGAAGGCTCCAAGTTCACAATCCCTAGTGTCACAAAAGAAAAAAGGAAAAAATATATATATATATTCTTCAAATGCAATTAGTTTGCTATACATCTTCAAATGTTTGACCTTCTCACTAAGTTTATTTCTTTGCTCACACTTGGAGTTGCTGGACTTTATAATTTCAGCCAGCCTGATGGTTGTGAAATGGTATATTCCTTTGTGGTTCTAAATTACATTTTCCTGACTGACATGAGATTAAGCATCTTTTGGTGTTTAGGAACCATCTATGTGTTTCACAGTGAAACTCCCACTCAGTTATTTTTCATATTATTCTAGTAGATTCTTCTTTCTCATTGATTCATAGTTTTCCTTTTATGTTCATGTAATCCTTTGTCACAGTTACATGAGTTTCAGAGCAACATGCTTCCTGTCATTCTGCAAATCTAGTCACATGGGAGAACTGCCTTAAGCAAACCTGGGGACTGCAAACCCTAGGCCCGCGCCTGTGTTCTGGGCCTTGTGCTGCTATGGCCCAGTGGTTGTGCACAGGGCAGGGCCTGGCCCCTTGGAGTGAGTCCCACGTTAGTTACCGACTGCTGCTGACCTGTGGTGCTTGCCTTTGCAGGTGGAACAGGAGGATTTTGTAATGGAAGGGCATGGCAAGACCCCACCTCCTGGTGAAGAAAGCAAACAGTGAGTCCCAGTTTATTTAAGAAGGGTCCTATTACAGGTCTTTGGAAGCACTTGGGTTCACCATGCTGGGAGCATGTTTGCTGGGGATGTGTACATTGGAGATATTGTGGAATTCACCAGCTGCTTTGATGGTTGTTAATACATTGTTTCTATTTATAGACTAACTAACTGGAGGGACAAGTAAGTTGTCTTTGTAGTTTTTCACACTTGACTAATCAAAATTTATGTTTTGCTTTTAGCAGAGGCTTTAAGGCTCAGGATGTTCCAAATTGAACTAATTTTGTTTGGTTGTTTTCCAAAGAAAATATAAAATGGTGCATCCTTTTCTTAAGTAGTGTTTTATGAAGTGAACTAAATTAACACTTCCTCACATTCCAAGTTTGAATTTATTTGAATAGTACTTCCTGAAATTCGATTCCATTTGGTTATTTACACTTCTGATCATTGTTTAAATAACAAATTGTTTCCTTACAGGAGTGGGAGTCATAAATATTACTTAATCAACATTTTAAATAATTTAGGATCTCTATGACTTTTTAAAGGGTGATTGGGTTTATATTTGAAATTTGGAGTCTGCTTGGTAGCTTTCTAGTGGCAGTGAGATTTTTTCCCCCCCTCTGTCACAAAATTTGAAAAATTGTGTTGTAGAACAGACTGGTTTTTCATAGCCCTTTTAAAGGAAAAACACTTAAAACTGGTGTAAAGTACTGACATAACTACTATTTTTTATTTAGACTGTAGTCTCCTAAATTGAATGGGAGAGTGATTCATGGAATTTACTGAAAATCTGTAGAAAACGTCTCTCTCTCTCTCTCATCTCTTTTTTTCCTAGAAAATAGTTTAATTTTAGTATGTCTTAAGAAAATTATGTTTCTGAAGCCCTTAGGAATGAATTATGCAGAATAGACTGCTGCCATGAGGCCAGAGTCATTAAAGGAAAGTGGCTTGTCTTGTATTTGTTGTGAATGGAAACCAGGATATTTTCATAGTTGGTTTAATTTGCTAACTTAGCAGTTTTTAAAATAGCTCACAATATAAATCCCAACTTTGCTCTGTTCTGTCAAATGCGCTTATATTCTGCATGGATTGATGGAATCAGTTCATCTTTAGCAAATTAGAATGCCAGATGTCTAGCTAGCTCCAGTGAAATGAAAGGAGAAATACTTCAGGTGCTTTTTTCCCATCTTCTTCCCAACCCCACACTCCAGTCAAAGGTCAAGTTGTAACTCCGTTCATCAAGGGCTTTCTAAAGTGCACAACGTGCTCAGCTTAGATACTGTTTAGTCTGTCATTTCCACTCATTTTAGCTTACTATTTTACTCAGAGGTCAGGATAGGTAACTTGACCATGATATGTAGCTTAAAATGGAATTTAGGATTTGAACCCAGATTTTTTGGTTGGTTTGTTTACAGAGCTAGGGATAGAACCTGGAGCTCTTACATGCCAGGCAAGCACTGTACCATCGAGCTGCTACCCACCCCTCCCTAAAGTGTGTTATAGTATTGTTCTGTTAGATCCTTTACTCTCCTCAGGCACAGTGTTCCTGGAAACTGCCGTGGTTAGCAAAGCAGCAGTCCTCAGAACCAGTCTGCTGAGTAAGAAGGAGTTGGGGAAATCAATGGAAATGGCATTGAGCCTATTTTAAAGACACAGGTGAAAGTTCCATTTTCTCATGGATGTCCATTTCCCAAACAAACCAGTCTTTAGAAACCTGCTCTCCCAGCCCCTATCCTGAATCGGTGGCCTCCGACTCAGGAAACACCGTCAGGTTCCAAGCTGAACACCATGTGCTGCTCTCAGAGTTTCAGACAGCCCTGGAAGACTCAGATGCCCTGCTCAGTGTCCTTACTCTTACGGTTCCCACACCCCGGGGCGGAGTCCACAGATGAATCCTGTTTTCATCTTTCCTAAGACTGGTCTGCTATCCTGTACTGAAACAATGAAGCAGAAATGAATCTTCCCAGTAAGCGCTCCTCAGTAGACCCACCCATGGCAAGCAAAAGTGCTAGTTTCTTTTGCTTGAGGAAACATAAAAAAATCTTCAAAGTATCCATTTATTATTATTTATTATTTACACAATCAGTACTGCAGATTGAACCCAGGGCCTTACACATGCTAAGCAAGCTGTCTGCCTGTGAGCCCCCCCCATACACACATACACCTGCCCTAAAAATTTTTTCAATTTCAGAACTGCAGCTGGCCAGTTATTATTACTATATTTGATAAACATGTTTGAATCTTAGTGGGAGATCTAGGAACTGAATATTATACAGATGTTAGAGGTGACACATCGCTGAGTGCCTTATGAAATTTCCATTCAGCTGGGAATGGTGGCACACACCTGTAATCTACATGGGGTGAGGCTGTGACAGGAAGGTTACAAGTACGAACCCAGCCTGGACAAGGGAGCAACTTAGCAAGACCCTGTTTGGGGTTTTTTTTTTTTTTTTTTTTTTAAGTGTTTAGAAGCTAGAGATGTAATGTAGTGCAGTGGTCCTGTGTTCAATCCCCTACACAGCCACACAAAACAAAACAAAGTAATACATGCTTGTCAAAGAATAAACAGTAAATATGGATATTGAAATAAGAGACTCTTTTTACTCTCCTTCCCCTCCCGATTCTCTTGAACATTTTCTATATATTTTATTTCAATTCTTGTGTGTTTACAGTGCTGGGGTCAAACTCGGCACTGGACATACTAGGCAGGTGATCTACCATTGAGTTACAGACCAGCCCTTTTTAATAATTTTACTTTGAGAAAGGGTCTCACTGAGTTACCCAGGTTGCCCTTAGACTTAACCTATTTGCCTTAGCCTCCCAAGTAGCTAGGATTACAGGCACATGCCACTATGCCCAGTCTAAGGAATATATTTTGTTAATTTATTGGCTGTTTTTGTGTTTCATCCACTTATATGTATTACGGTTTTCCTAATGTATTATTTGTTTTTATAGCTTTGTAGGACTCTTTTTATATATTTTAGATACAACCTTTGTTAAAATGTTTTAAATATTTTCTTCTAGTTTTACATTTGATATTGGGATAGTTTTTATAGTAACAAACCTTTTAAAATTTTTTTCTGGGAAAGAGTCAGGGCCTTCACATTATCATACATCCCCAGCTTTTTTAAAGTTTTGAGACAGAGTCCCATTAAGTTACTGAGTTCCCTAGCATTGCTAAAGCTTGCAATCCTCCTGTCTCAGTCTCCCAGAGTGCTAGGATTACAGACATGGGTCACCACTCTTGGCATGTAGTTTTAATTTTTTTTTTTTTTTTTTTTGGTACCGGGGATCGAACTCATGACCTCACGCTTGCCAGGCAGGCGCTTAAGCCACTGAGCTAAATCCCCGGCCCCTTTAATTTTTGTACAGTAAAATCAGCCAACTTTTATGGCTTCCCTGTTTTATATTGCTTGGTGAAGTCTTCACTACCCGATGGTGATAAAATATCTTTAGTTTCTCTGCTTTATTTTTTTGCATTTAGACCCTTGATTGAACTGGCACTTATAGTTGTGTGTGATGTGGGACGGTGTAGCATTTAGCAAAACTTGGTCTTAAGGTAAAAGAAAAAAACCCCAGGGATTTAGCTCAGGGAAAGGCCCTGAAATCTAACGTCATTTTTTTCCCAAGTGATTTCTAAAATGACTGTCATTCATTAGTATCAGTCTGTCTGAATGACTGTTAGACTCTGGAGTCCAGTGGGACGCAGGATTAATGTAGCATGCGCATTCTTACAAGGATTTAGGACTGATGTTAGCTGATGATTTGTGGTTTTGTTTCCTCATTTAACATTTCAACCATAAATTTGTTTTGTTTTGTTCTTTTTGTTTTGTTTTTGAGTCAGGGGCTCACTATCTAGTTCAGGCTGGCCTTGAACTCACAGTGATCCTCCTGCCTCAGCCTCCCAAGTGCTGGAATTACAGGCATGTGACACCATGTCCATTGTGTTGGTTTTTGAGACTGAGGCTGGTCTTAAACTACTGAGCTCAAGCTATCTTCCTGCTTTAACCTCCCTAGTAGCTGGACTACAGGCATCCACCACCATGCCTAGCTTTAAAATTTTATTATTTATCAATTACCCAGTTTCGGGAATTTTGTTCTATCAGCACAAATTGGCTGAAAGCAATAAAGCAGTATGACTTTTTTTTTTTTTTTAACTATGCTGGGGATGAAACCAAAGGCCTCACACACATGCCAGGCAAGTATTCTACCACTGAGCCACATCTCCAGGTCTAGCCATAGTTTCTAGAAGCCTTAAAAAATTATTTTATTTCTGTGATGTTTATTTCAAAAGGGCTAAATTTTTTTAGCAGTCCGGCTAATATTGCTGAGCATGTACAAAACTTACTTGGAAGACAATAGACTTTAAATAAGTTAAACTATCAATGTTCAGATCGGTTGTGCAGAATTCTGGTATGTGTGTCAAGAGTAGAGAGTATGGCTTTAAATACTTTATGTATTATTTAAATATTACTGCTTCTTAATGGGGTTTATTTACCATTAGTATATCTAATATAATCCCTTTCTGAGAATATTCAATAGAGAACTAGCATAGCAAATCAGACACGCTGAACTTATTGCTATGTAATTACTATATTAAGATTACACAGCTTTAATTGCATGATGTGTTTAACGCAGGAGTGCATATAAAAACTATGACAGCTTTTCAGAAAATATAATTGATGAGCAGAGTTTTACTCATCAATTATATTTCACCATGCTTATGGAAAGATCACTCTGGATAAAATACTTCTACCTCCGCCAGGCTCATATAGTGGTACATACCTAGCTACTCAGGAAGCTGAGGCAGGAAGAGCACAACTTGGAAGTCACTCTGGACAATTTAGCTAGACTTTGTCTCAAAATTAAATAAGTTAAAAGGGCTGTGGGTATAGCTCAGTGGTAGAGTACTTCCACAGTATGCACAAAGCCCTGGGTTCAATCCCCAGAAACACACACATACACACACACACACACACACACACACGGTTTCTACACAGGCAGACTTTTGATTTGGTTTTCTTTATGATATTTATTTATAATGGCCTGGATGTTTGTGGGAAGAATGTTGTGAGTGATTTTGAAACAATATAGCACCTTTGTTGTAGCAATAACTTCGGTGTTTCTTAAAAACAAACTTTGGTTTTTTTGAGACATGGTCTCACCATGTAATTCAGACTGGTCTTGAACTTGTTATGTAGCCTAGATTGGCCTTGAACTCTTGGGGATCCTCTTGCCTCAGCTTCATGAGTGCTAGGATTATAGGTGTGTGTTACCATACTTGATTTCTTTCTAAACTTCTAACAGTTTACCCTTACCTTATCTTTATTTCTTTTCCTGCTATAATTCCTTATTCACTTATTGCTCTTTCTTCCTTGGATTCATCTTATACCATAATGCAACTTACAAGAGTTTACTCTCCCCAAATCTCTACAATAAAAGGTTCTTGACTGGGATTTTAGCTCTCTGCTAGAGCACCTTACAAGTACAAGGTCTTGGGTTTAAGCCCTAGTACAACCAATAAATAAATAAGCAAACAAAACAAGTAAGACAAAGATTCTTTTCATTAAGATATTCCTTGCTTTGCCAAAGATTTAGATTAGTGCACAAGTGCCTGCCTGGTAAGCACTAGGTTGTGAGTTCGATTCCAGGTATCAAAAAAAAAAAAAAAAGATATTCCTTGCTTCATTTTTCATCACTCAACACTTAAGGTTTTTGGGAATCATTGTTTTGTATGTTCGTTTAAAAAACTTGAGCAACTGTGTAGCTCTTCCAAAATACAGAAACAATGAAAATATATCCAAATCATAAATTTCCAAATCATCCTCAAAACACAAACTTTAGTAGTTGGCCATAGGAAAGGTTCATTTTGTTTTGTTTAACATGCATTTTGTATATTGTATCACCACATTTTCACAGGGCTTTCCCCCTCATCTTTTACAAACAATATGTACATATAGAAATAACTGTATTAAGAGGTACCAAATTGAACTCTTTATAAATTCATTTATTACGTAGTGTTCAACTGGACATCAGAATAA
>PVJX010045010.1:0-12924 GCA_004027295.1 Dolichotis patagonum | reverse complement strand
GCATGGTCAAACTGGAGCCTGTGGAATCTCAGGTTGGCTGGGCCACCATACTTTGTCCCAGGCAGGTCTCTGGAAGTTTCCCTGCAGGTGAAGTGTGGGCCTACAGGTCCCAATCAGTCAGGCCAAAATGCTGGCTTCTGCAAAGTTCCCTGTCCCAAAAGACCTGGCCAAGATGCAGGTCCCCTGGAAGTTCCCTGCGGGTGAAGGGCGGGCCTACTGGTCCTGAACAGTCAGTCCAAGATGCTGGTCTCTGCAAAGTTCCCAATCCAAACAGCGCAGGCCTATCTGCGTGTCTTCGGGAGGTTCTCTGTCCCAACAGTCAGGCCAAGATTTTGGTCTCCACAAAGTTCCTAATCCAAACAGCCCAGGCTGAGATGCCGGTCTCTGGGAAGTTCCCTGTGGGTGAAGGGCGGGCCTACCAGTCCCAAACAGGCTGAGATGCTGGTCTCCACAAAGTTCCCAATCCAAACAGTGCAGGCCACTCTGCGGGTCTCCGGGAGGTTCCCGGTCCTAAATAGTCTGGCCAAGATGCTGGTCTCTGGGAGCTTTCCTGCAGGTGAAGGGAGGGCCTATGGGTCCTAAACAGACCTGGCCAAGATGCCAGTCCCCAGGAAGTTCCCTGTGGGTGCAGGGCAGGCCTCAAAATTATAATCTTGGCTTGTATCTAGCAAAAATATACTTGTATATATTTTTGATGATAGTGTTTTTCAATGTATCTCACATTAATGATGAACACATTTCGACCCATTTAAAGCAGAAAAACTGTTATATTTCAAGATTCAACATGTAATTAAATATCTACAGCAACACTGAAGGTTGCCACTGTTAAGTACCTTGTGTGAATCAATGTGGTATGCACATAGGATCCTAATTACAAGAAAATACACACTTAATTATAAGTTGCAACATAAACCACTATATCAGATACTTCTAATCACAACTATAATAAAAATTACTTATTATTGTCTTGCTCAGTTAGTTTTCCCATTGTGAGAAACAATATCTGGGTACCACAAACTAAAGGAGGAAATTTTAATTTGGTGCATAGTTTTGCTAGATAGCTTGTTGCAAGGCAGAAACATCATTATGAAAGGGCAGGGCAGAGCAAAGATGCTTAGTTCTGGGCAACTGGGAAGCAGAGCAGAGGAGAAGTGCTGGAGTAGGACAGGCAATTTTGGCAGTTGACACCCCCCCCAGGACACACTACCATGACTCACTCAGACACAGCTAAAGATTTAGTCCCCCAAATTCTTGCAGTGAATGGCAAAGCCAATCTATTGGAAAAGTCTATTTGTGATACATTCTCTTGTATGATCCAATACTGTGAGACCTTATTTTACTTTCTCAGGAGTGAAGAAACTATATGTAGTTGACACTCTGTGTTTGGTCTCAGGAAATGTACTTAGTAATGTTTGCTTTACAATATAGATCCCTTAGTCTTAGGTATATATTTGATTCGCAATGTGTAAAAATGGGGAAATAAATTAATAACTCTGTCTAATATATTATAGAACATATCAAGGACATTATTTACAATTTATTAACAAATGATCTTTTTTTCACATGAACTCTTTAGCTTAAGCATTTCAGATCATTCATTGAAGTTTAATATTTTAATGCTTTATTTTGAGAATAGATTCTGAAAACATAATTTTATATCTGGAAATAATTTAATGTGACTTAATGGTTAAAAAACCAGAATCCTCTATTTTATATTCATTATATATGCCTATATTTTGTGAAATTGTATTCTTGTATAAAACTTCTGTCTTCAATATTTTAATTTAAAGAAGCTATTCTGCTGTTCTGAATATTGGAGATAGCCAATATCCAATACTTTTTAAATAAATAGACTGATAAATGATTAATTTATGTATACATAGATAAATGGAGTACATAGATAAGTGGATTATAAAGTGTGTTAGATTATTTTCATTAAGGGACTACTGTATAGAAGAAAAAAGAATAAAAAATAATTAAAAACTGTTTCAGAGAGAGCTCACATCAGTTAAACATTCATGACAGCTTTTCTTATTTTGCATCAGTGAAAGAACAAAACAAAGAAAAAAGATAATATTAAAACAAAACTTTCTGTATTCACAGAGTGCACAGTGACTGAGGAAATATTGTAAAGCAAATTGTGAATTACAAGTGAGTGTTCTGACTTCCAGTATAAATAATGTATTTGGACTTAAATACTGCATGTTTAAATTCATAACAATAATGTAATAGGGAATTTAGATTATAACATTTGCAGTTTTTAAAGAGAGAAAAAATAATATATTTTCTCAACTAAATATTTACATTCTCAAAATAATATATAACTATTGATATAGGAAAAAGAAACTCCCAAACTCCTAGATGTTCAGTACAAGTTCATGTTCTCTAAAACTGAAGAATGAATTTTAGGAACAATGGAGGTTACGAGCAGAATACATTTATGGAGAGAAAGCAAGCTTTTGTCTGAAAAAAAGACAGAAGTGGTCCTTAGTGTGTTGCCAAGGACCCTGCCTTTTCTAGGGATTTGTATAAAACATAACCCCAAGGTGAAGTAGATACAAGATGAGGAAAAATGTTAACTCACAAGTGGGAATGAGGCAGGATATTGATCAACCAATAAGATTACAAGTATAATTTCTCAGGTAAAATTGATTAAATCAGGGAGAAATGGGGAAGCAAGTCACTCAGCAAGCAGGCATAAATAGAGCAGGTGCTTTTCCTGTGAGGGGTTGGGTTACTTGCTCCTTCAGGCTTACTCATCTCTGGATGTTTTGCCTTAGGAGTATGTGGGTTCATTTGTTTTATCTTTTGTCTTGAGGTCTGGCTTACATTCCAGGTGTCTATCACCCCCAGTTGTAAGGTACTTGTGTAAGGTGTCCTTCCAGAGCCTGGCCCTGTCTGGCTGCCTATGACACATCCATATAACTCAGTTGCCTGTAACACTATGACAATAACAACTCATAATGCTAAGAGATATAATGATAGATTGTATCAGCATTCCAGTAATTAAATAATAATTACTATGCATGTGTTACCTGCTCTCATAGCTACATGTATTAAAAGAAAATGTTGATATTAAAGCACCAGAAGCTGCATTTATGAGTTTACATGAAATTAAATTTTCTGTATTGAAGAAACAATTTATATACATAAAAATTGTCCATAAAGAAAACTTCTATCTACATAAGTCCAGTAATAAAAGCAGCATGCTAAAAATACAAGAAATATCTTTATGACATAGTATAGATGGGTGCTGTAGAGAAATGTATGCCTACTCCCCACATTCTTATATTTAACTCTAATCATGAATGTGATCACATTTAGAAATAATGCTTAAAGGCAGTAATACAGATTGGGTGCTATCATAAGGGTAGAGTCTAGGACTTACCCTAACAACAAGAAAACAAAACTGATTTTCTTATAAGAACAAGAAGTAATACAAGCTCTCTTCTTTTCTTCCTTTCCCCCTCTGTCCTTCTCTCTCTCCACTTATCCATCAATAGAAGAAAAGGAGATAGAGAGCTACAAACAAGAGACCAATCAGCAGAAACTGAATGCATTGGTGCCTTGATCTGAAACTTCAAACTTGTGAAACTGTGAGCAAATAAATTTATTCTGTTTGAAACATTCTGTCTATGACATTTTATATAGCTCAGAGTATTTTATTGTAGAATAAAACAATAGGATCAAAATGAGAAATCAACAATTATGATAAGACATGTTTAACAGGTACTTTCACCATTGTTACCAAAACACCCCAGATTATATTTAAAAATGTTAGGTAGAAGTAAAATTAGTTGGACTTTCAACTGAAAACATATCTGAAAGATGCCTAATCTAACTTTGAACTTGAAAATAACAATAAATAATACTAAAAGATCTATAAATGATATTGAGTAATAAATTACAGATAAACTCTAGTAGAAGAAAGTGAAACATGCTTTCAAATTGCAGAGAAACAACACAAAATAGGTTCTAATTATTATAGGAGAAAAATGAGTAAAAGGGAGTAAAGAAATAAGACATATGGTTAAAAATTCAATTAAATTACATATCTAAATATTGAAGAAAAACATGAATATTTTATAACAATAAAATATATGATCACAATGATCATTAATATTCTTGATTTATAGAAATAAATATATCTAAAATTTGGTATAATAATTATAATGAAGATTTGAGGATTGAACATAACAGAGTTTATGAACTTTCATGGTTTTCACATGTAGAAATTTTTAAGGTGTGAATACAGACTATGAATGTTTATATCCAAATGTTGAATTTTCAGTAAAATGTTACTGAATTATTATTAAACATAATGTTAACACTTTTTACTTTAAATATAATACTACTAAAAATAAACCTATTTTAACTCAATTTACATTTTTGCAAGAAACAGTATTTACTTTTTGCCAAAGATTCTCAAATAAGTCACGTATAAAATAACATTATTTAACCTAGGTTATGTAATGTTATATGAGGATGACTAATAGTCCTTAAAATTATTTCAATATCTTGTTATTAACTACTTAAAGGAAATGCTTAAAAGGAGATTTGCAATCCACACCAGAGAGTAGGCAGTCTTAGAGGAAGTACTAAATTGTCTCTACTAAAGAATAGTCACAACAGAAAATAGGGGCAGTTTAAAAGCATCCTCAAAAGACAAAGGATGACTTTTCAATGCCAACAAGGACTTACTCAAAATCTCTGCCAGACACAGTCTCAACATTAGCAACTATGCTAAGAATAAGACCTAGAAAGCAAGTCACAAAATGTAATTTCTTCCATCCTTAACATGCTGCAAAACTTTCTCCAAGGCAAAGGTTATATATTCTTAGGAATGATCAGAGAGGAAAATCTAAGCTACTATTCAGCTGCATGAAAGTAGAAAAAAATAACTCCTTACACTGTCACAGCTGCCTCCAACAAATACTGGTAAAAGGGTAACGAGTAAAATCTAACTCACAAAGGAGCTTTAAATATAACTTTTGACCAATAGTGGCTGACTTGAGAGAAGTTTCAAATAACCAGATGGAAAGATAAAAACCAGGGAAAAAAATTTTTTTGAGAAGAGGCAGGACAAGTTTCACACTACATGATGGTAGAATTCAAATAATCAGTTTAGGGAAGACATTTTAAAAAATAAATGAATGACCTCCAAAACTAAGAAGAGTATCACCTCCAGGTCTGAAGGGTTGAGAGCCCGAGATCCAGAGTAGCTATTTCTAAAACACCCACTTTTCAAAAAAACCTAAAGACATTAAAACAAACAGAAAGGTGTGGTTTGTATATATGAGAAAAAATGAGGTAAGAGACTTATTTCTGAAGTACACCTGATTTCACATTTGGCTAATTCAATGTAACTCATTTAAGTATGCTCAAATTCTTGAAAATGAAATCTCAAAATATAAAGAAGGCATGATAACAAGGTCTAATGAAATAGAGAATACCAAAAATGATAAAATAATTATTATTATTAATGAATAATAATATATTAATTATATATTATAATTATACATTAATATAATTGTATATTTAATTATATATTATCATACATCATATCATATATTAATAATATATAATATTAATTATATAATTACATATAATTATATATTAATATAATTATATATAAATATAATGTAGTAATTATATATTATAATATAATGTATTATGTTATATTATAATATATTATATTATTATATATTATAATATATTTATAATATATAATGTATAATTATATTAATAATTATTATATTTATTATTATTATTATTATTTTTTTGACACAGGATCTTTCCAGGTGGTCATGAACTCATTATGTACCCCAGGCTGGCCTTGAACTTGTAGTCATGTTTCTGCCTTAGTCTCCTGAGTGCTAGAATACAAACATGCACCACCATACCCAGCTGCTGTAAAATTATTTTAAAATACAAATGAAAACTCTTGAGTTGAAAAGTACCATATGACAGTGTAAAATTAGATTTGAGTGTTCCTCCCACATGCTGATCCAGAGGAGGACCGCTGCGCCCACCTCGGCTCTGATCACTGCTTTGCTCCTGCACCCCAGCACACTTCCCCTGCATTCCGGCCCAGAGGACTGCTGCTTCCACCCAGATTAGCCTGCTGCCCTCAGGCTACACTCCCCATCTCTTAGACCAAGCACTACTGTGGGGTTTGTCTTCCACTCTCCCTCCCAGAACCTTGAACTGCAGTGGATTGACTATGCTAGTTTGATGGGAGACCTAGTGGCCCCTCACCAAGACAGAGGACCTTGGCAGGTTCCAGTCACTATGTACCCAACAATTGGTCAGACATCAACAACACAGTAGGGCCCTAGGAGACACACTGCTGATAGTTGTGACTATTGGGATTGAATAACCAGATATTGGCACAGAGGGTGAAAATGGCAAAGTAAAAAAGCAAAATGCAATCTCAAACATGTAGTCCATCAGGAGTAAGAACAGGTGACAGAGAAATAGAGGACTTTAAAAGTCATACACCAGAAATCTCTGAAAAGAGAGCAAATGACATAAAGAAACAAATTCATGAGGCTATAGAGGAAGTCAAATTAGAAATAATTTCTCATGTAAATAACAACCTTAGTAACAAGTTGCTCAGCATAGCTACAAAAGAAATACATAAAAAAATACAAGAGCATGGGAAGTTGATTGAAACTTTGAATGAACAATGTAGAAAACAAGGAGAATCCATGAAACAAATTCAAAGAGATAACCAAGAAACAAAAAATTCTACTGAAAGCTGGCAAAACCACTTAAGTGAAATTGAGGATAGAATTTCAGACCTTGAAAACAGGATAGCAGATAGGGATCATTAAAGGGTAGAACTTATAAAAACAACAAAGCAGCATGAAATCACAATCCAGCAGCTTCAAGATGATGCCAAGTGAAACAATATAAGACTAATAGGCATCAGTGAACATGTAGGAGCCAATGGAAGTGACATAGGTAAACTATTAACAGAAGTAATAGCAGAAAATTCCCCAAACATGGAGAAAAAAATCTGATAAGTGATGCACACAGAATGCCAAAAAGTCACAACCAACATAAATCTACATGCAGACATATAATAATTAAGGTCCCAGCCATAAAGCATAAAAACACAATACTAAAAGTTGTTAGAGAAAAGACACAACCCACCTATCAAGGAAAGCCCATAAGAATGACTGCAGATTTTTTAGCACAAATCTTCCGGTTAAAATGAGCTTGGAGCAAAGTATTTCAAGCATTAAAAGAAAATAATTTTCAACACAGATTGTTGTATGCAGAAAAACTGTCTTTTCAAATTCATGTCCACCAAACCAAGCCTAGAAAGAGTACTGAAAGACATGCTAGATACAGATAAAAATGACCACAACCTCCAGAACAACAACACAAAGAAACTACCATGCTGGACAAGAAATGACACAAGGGAAAAAGCAGGAAACCAACAATAGGAATACAACATGCAAATTTAAGCCAGTACATATCAGTGATATCCAAAAATGTAAATGGGCTCAATTAACCTATCAAAAGAAAGAGGTTGACAGGATAGATTAAGAAATGGGATCCCACAATATGGTATACACAAGAAACATATCTGACTCAAAAAGAAACTCATAGATTAAAAGTCAAAGGATGTTTTTAGTATTCCATGCAACAGGAACCCAGAAAAAAGCAGGGGTAGCTATCCTGTTTGCAGACAAAGTGAGCTTCAAACCTAAAATGATTAAAAGAGATAAAGAAGGCCACTACATACTTGTTAGTGGAAAACTACAAGAGAAAGAACTAACAATAATAAATATATATGCACCAAATGCAGGAGTATGCAACTATATAAGACAAATACTAATGGACATGAAAAACCAAATATACAAGAACACAATTGTAGGAGACCTTAACACCCCACTGTCACAAAGAGATAGATCAACTAGACAAAAAGTCATCAAACAAATAATAAAACTGAATCATGCCTGTGAGTAAATGGACTTAGTGGATGTTTACAAGGTGGTCTGCCCAACCACATCACTATATACATTCTTTTCAGTTGCACATCAGACATTCTCCAAAATAGACTATATATTGACTCATAGAACATCCTGAAGTAAATTCAAAGGGAGACAAATTATTCCATGCATAACATCTGACCATAGCCCACTAAAATTGGAAATCAATGGCAAACAAAAGTTCAAAAACTGCATAAATACATGGAAATTAATTAGCAACTTTCTGAACAAACATTGGATTACAAATGAAATTAAAGAAGAAATGAAACAATACCTACAATACAATGAAAATGCAGATACAACATACCATAACATATGGGACACAATGAAAGCAGTCCTAAGAGGGAAATATATAGCAATACATAGTCACATCAAGAAAATAGAATGAGCACAAATAAATAACTAATGCTACATCCCAAGCTTCTAGAAAAGGAAGAGCAAATCAAAGCCAAAGCTCATAGAAGAGAAGAAGTGGTAAAGATTAGAGCAGAAATTAATGCAATTGAAACTGAAGAAGATAAACAATACAAAGAACCAATGAATCAAAGAGCTGATGTTTTGAGAGAATAAACAAAACTGGTGGGCCTCTAGCCAACTTTATCAAAAAAAAAAACAAACAAAAAGCTCAAATCAAGGCAATAAGGACTGAAAAGAGGGAAATTACTACAGAGCCTATGGAAATTCAAAATATCTACTCACACAGGGTGGAGTACAGGAAATGGACAGATTTCTGGAAACATATAAACTACCAAGCTCAATCAAGAGCATATAACAATTTTGAATAACCCAATATCAGGAACTGAATTTGAAAACATGATTAAAAGCTTAACAAGAAAGAAAAGTCCATGTCTCTTGGATTCACAGCTGAATGCTATGAGAAATTTAGAGAAGATGTGGTGCCAATACTCCCTAAACTCTTCAGTGAAATGAAAGTGAAGCAGTCTTCCCTAACTCTTTCTTGGAGGAAAGTATCACTCCGATACCAAAACCAGAGAAAGACGCAACCAAATAGAACTATAGGCCAGTCTCACTAATAAACATTGATGCAAAGATTCTCAATAAAATATTGGCAAATAGAATGCAGCAAATCATCAAGATTATATACCATGACCAAGTGGGATTCATCCCAGGAATGCAGGGATGGTTTAACATATGCAAATCAATAAATGTAATATACCACTTTGACAGAGACAGAAATAAAAATCACACAATCATCTCAATAGACACAGAAAAAGATTTTGATAAAATACAACACCTGTTCATGATAAAATAAACTCTACAGAAACTCAGAATAGATGTTATGTATCTCAAACTCATAAAGGCCATTTATGACAAACCAACAGCCAACATTATATTAAATGTACAAAAACTGAAAGCTTTCACTTTAAAATCAGGAACAAGACAAAGATGTCCATTATCACCACTCCTATTCAATATAGTTCTAGAAATGTTAGCTAGAGCAATCAGACAAGAGAGCGAAATAAAAGGAGTAAAAGTAGGAAAAGAAGAAGTTAAATTGGGACTGGAGATTTAGCTCAGTGGCATAAGCACCTGCCTTGCAAGCACGCAGTCATGAGTTCGATACCTGGTACTGATAAAACAAAAAATTAAGTTATCATTATTTGCAGATGACATGATAGTCTCCATGGAATAACCGCAAAACTCCATTATAAGACTACTAGAGGTAATAAACAAATTCAGCAATGTAGATGGATACAAAGTCAACACTCACAAATCAATAGCATTCCTGTACACAAACAAAAAAACTCCCTGAAAGAAAATTATGGAAATATCACCTTTCACAATAGCACTGAAAAAAGTGAAATACTTAGGAATCAACCTAAGAATGTAAAAGATCTATATGCTGAAAATTATACAACCTGAAAAAGGAGATTGACGAGAATATTAGAAAATGGCAGGATATTCCTTGCCCTTGGTTAGGAAGAACCAACATTGTGAAAATGACCATACTCCCAAAACTGGTAAACAGATTTCATGCAATTCCAATCAAAATACCATTAACATATCTTACAGATCTAGAGAAAATATTCTGAAAATTCATTTGGAAACAGAAGAAACCTAGAGCAGCAAAGGTGATTATAGGCAACAAATGCAATGCAGGAGGCATCTCAATTCCTGACTTGAAACTATAATACAAAGATACAGTAATAAAATCAGCATGATACTGGCAAAGAAATAAACCTGAGGATCAATGGAACAGATTAGAAGATGCAAACACTACTACAAAGACACTCAGCCACATTATATTTGACAAAGCGGCTAAACATGTACACTGGAAGAAGGATAGCCTCTTTAATAAATGGTGCTGGAAAAATTGGCTTTTCACTGAAAACAGACACATTCCTATCACCTTGCACTAAACTAAAGTCAAAATGGATCAAAGATCTAAATACTAAAACAGAAACGCTAAATCTACTGGAGGACAAGGTAGGTAGAAATCTTGGAGATACAGGGATAGGCAGAGAATTCATGAATAAAATGCAAATCACATGAGAATACTTCAAAGAATCAACAACTGGGATCTCATGTAACTAAAAAGTTTTTGCTTCAAAGAAATCACAAACAAAGTAAAGAAAACCCACTGAATGGGAAAGAATTTTAGCCAACAATCCCTCAGACAAAGGATTGATATCCAGAACATATAAAGAATTGAAAAACATCAACCTCCCCAAATTCAAATAACCTCTCCAAAAATGGGCATCTGAGATGAACCCACAGTTCTCAGATGAAGATATACAAATGGCAAATAAATACATGAAGAAATGTTCACCATCACTGGTCATTCAAGAAATACAAATTCAAACAGCACTGAGATTTCATCTCACTCCGGAAAGAATGGCTGCCATCAAGAAATCAACTGATATCAAATGCTGGTGAGCATGTGGGGGAAAAGGAACACTGTTCCACTGTTGGTGGGAGTGCAGACTGGTGCAAACACTGTGGAAATCAGTATGGAGATTCCTCAAAAATCTAGGATTGGAAGTTCCATTCAATCCAGCCATTTCTTTCCTGGGTATTTTCCCAGAAAAACTGAAAAGTTTGTGTCACAGTGATATATGTGCATCCATGTTCATAGCAGCACAATTTGTGATAGCTAAACCTTGGAAACAAACCAGATGCCCATCAACCACAAAGTGGATGAAAAAAATGTATTTTTATCCAATGGAATACTACTCAGCTATAGAAAATGTGGTCTTGAGGTCTTTATAGGTAAATGGAGGCAACTTGAGATATCCTCATTAATGAAATAAATGACTCACATTAGTAAATATCACATTGTATCTCTAGTGTAAAAAAAATAAAAACTGACAAAGTAATAAGATCCAAAAATTATAATAGATACTGTTAAGGTGAAAGGGAAGCAAAGTGCTCTAAAGGATATAACGGTATGTATAGTGTGTAAGATAGATGATCATATTACTAAATATCTGTTAGATCATTGAACAGAAGGGTTTGCACTGTCAATGTTTCACTGTCTAGCAACTTTTATGCTTTGATTTTCTAACTTTAACAACTATTTTTAAAATGACAATATATAATGTATCAACTAGTGATTTTATGATGTTAATTTTTTTGAATTCTGTATTATTCTACCTTTTTTCTTTTCTCTATTTTGTTTTTTTCTTTTTTCTTTAAATAAAAATATTTAAAAAATAAAAGAAAATTAGATTTGCGTTGCCAGAAAAGTTGTCAACTTGATGGCAGATTATTTCACACATCTCAATAACTGCGAAATAAACAATGAAAGTATTGAACAGATAATGAGAAATTTGTAATATATTTAGCACACTTATACACGCAATGATAGCATCAGAAGAAGGAAGTCAGAAGCATATTCAAAAAGGAACCACTGAAATTCTACCTACCAAGAAAACAAGCTATATGAAGAAAATGCTCAAATCAACTAGTCAATAATTAATAAAGGAAAAACAATTAATATCATGTATTTGCTATTATAATGATTACTTTACAAATTGGTTTAGACATTAGGAAATTTGAAAAAATTGCCAAAAATAATTCCAACCTAAACAGGAAAAAAAAAAAAACAGTAAAAATCACAACCAATCAGATTTAAAGTTTGAATGAATAGAAAAATCGCAGCACATGAGACTTACAATGTGGGATGAATAGAAGAGTGGCCTGAAAATAGAAGATGGTTAATTCTTTAAAAATAGCAATAAAATCAATAAACCTATTAGCAATAACATAGAGAGAATTGAACTCTTAGTCACTAGTGAGGAATGAGCAGCACAGCTTCCATGGAAAACATAGAAAACTATCATATGATCCACCTTTCTAAATGCTGGGATATATGCAAAGAAATTGACAAAGTACACATATTGAAAAGGTACCTAGATTCTTCTGTTTAACACTATCTTTTCACAATAGCAAACTTACATATCCCAGTAATGCATCTCAGATGGATGACAATATAAAGAAAATGAGACATATTTAAACAGTGAAATATTATTCAGTCATAACAAGGAATGAAAACCACTCATTTTAGTCAATGTGAATAGAAACAGAAGCAATTATGTTTACATGAATAATCCAGGTACAGAAAGACAAATATTGCATGTCATTAATCATTTTTCTCCTTGCTAAAATAAAATACATGTGGGAGAAGAGATTTAACTAAAACTTTTGAGGATTTACAACACTGTCTTCCGGCTCAAAGTTGGAAACTTCATGACGAAATGATGTAAAGGAGTAAAACTGCTTAATTCACAGCAATCAGGAAGCAGAGCAGGGGAACAGCACCAGAGAGGAAAGGGCCATGGAACAGATCTAGATCTTCAAACCAAGACTCCATGATGTACCAGTGACATCACCAAGTGAGCGCCATCACCCCCCGTGGGACAACCCCCAAACCACTCAACTGGGCTCTCCACGCTGAGTG
>PVJX010045009.1:0-12896 GCA_004027295.1 Dolichotis patagonum | reverse complement strand
CAGCAATGTAGCTGGATACAAAGTCAATACTCAAAAATCAATAGCATTCCTATACACTAACAACAAAAATACTGAGAGAGAAGTAAGAGAAGCCACACCCTTTACACTAGCATCCAAAAAAAATGAAATACTTAGGAATTAATCTCCTGAAAGATGTAAAACAGCTATACAATGAAAATTATAATACCCTTAAAAAGGAAATCGAAGAGGACCTCAGAAAATGGAAAGACATCCCCTGTTCATGGATAGGAAGAACAAACATTGTGAAAATGGCCATTCTCCCAAAATTACTATACAGATTCAATGCAATCCCAATCAAAATACCACGAACATACCTCATAGATCTGGAGAAATCACTCCTAAAATTCATCTGGAACCAGAAGAGACCTAGAATAGCAAAGGCAATTCTAAGCAGCAAAGGTAAGGCAGGAGGCATCACAATCCCTGATTTGAAATTATACTACAAAGCTACAGTAATAAAAATCAACGTGGTACTGGAATAAAAACAGACCTGAAGATCAATGGAATAGATTGGAAGATACAACCACAACCACAAACCCACTCAACCACCTTATCTTTGATAAAGGGGCCAAACATGTTCGCTGGAAGAATGATAGTCTCTTCAACAAATGGTGCTGAAAAAATTGGCTATCCATATGCAGAAGACTAAAACTAGATCCATGCCTATCACTATGTACTAAACTAAAATCTAAATGGATCAAAGATCTCAATCTTAAAACAGAAACACTAAATCTGTTGGAAGACAAAGTAGGTAAAAACCTCAAAGATACAGGTGTAGGTAGAGAATTCATGAACAAGAATCAAACTGCACGAGATATACTTCCCAGAATCAATAACTGGGACCATATCTTATTAAAGAGTTTGTGCATGTCAAAAGAGATTTCCAGCAGAGTGAAAAGAAAACCCACAAATTGGGAAAAAATGTTAATGGATTGTCCCTCAGACAAAGGACTTCTGTCTAGAACTTATAAAGAATTTAAGAAAATCAGACCCTTGAAATTCAAAGACCCAATCCAAAAATGGACATCTGAAATGAATACACAGTTCTCAGATGAAGAATTACGAATGGCAAATAAATACATGAAAAAATGTTCATCATCATTAGTCATGAGAGAAATGCAAATTGAAACTACACTGAGATTCCATCTCACCCCAGAAATAATGGCCAGGATAGAAAAAACTACTAACAACATGTGCTAGAGTTGCTGTGGGGAAGAAGAAACTCTTTTGCACTGTTGGTGGGAGTGTAGACTGGTGCAGTCACTGTGGAGGTCAGTCTGGAGATTCCTCAAAAAGCTGGGTTTGGAAGTCCCATTTGACCCAGCTATTCCGCTTGTAGGCATATTCCCAGAAGAACTGAAAACATCATACCACAGTGATATATGTGCACCCACGTTTATAACAGCACAATTTGTAATAGCCAGATCTTGGAAACAACCTAAGTGCCCATCAACTGAGGAATGGATAAAAAAGTTGTGGTATTTTTATACAATGGAGTGCTACTCAGCTATAAAGAATGATCACATTGAGATATTTATAAAAAATGGACACGACTTGAGACCATACTCATAAGCGAAATAAAACAAACACACATGTGTAAATACCATATAGTCTCCCTAGTATGAGAGTTGGTAAGAGTATATAAGATTTTATAGTAGTCATAATTCCCCATTTCCTTGCTTTGAAGCCTTTTAATGTTTTCATTCATCAGTTAGAATGATTTTAATGTTTTGTTTGACTTTATTATGTGTGATGGTATGAACAGCTGTTCTGAAGAAAACAAAACATTATGGCAGCCATTGCTGATTTAATATCGTCGTCCTTAGAAGTCCTACCATGCTTCTACTCTGCTATTACCATCGGTTCTATCATGTTGTGTCTTACTGGGATTTTAATATATGTGATAGTATAAACAAATCTTTTTATTCAAAATGAGATATTATAGTAGCCATTGATCTTAGTTATTCGGTTCAGAATGTCCTGTAATTCTTTCATTCTCTTGAACGGTTTTATACTCTTTTGTTACGTTTGATATTATTGTATCTGAAACTATGCTCAACTAAAGCAGAGAAAGAGATATTTTGATAGCTACTGTTAATGGCTGGTTGTCTTGTTGTAAAGTGTTGTGTTGCTTATGTTGTTCTGTTCTGATCTGCTTTGTTCTGCCCTCTTTTGTTTTATTCTCTTTAAAATAAAAAAGTAATAATAACTGTAGGAGTAATAAAACCCAAAAATGCATAATTGCTACTGTAAAAGAGAGAGCAAAAGAAAGTGCTCGAAAGGATATAACTGCATGTATGTTTAAGTATGTATGTTTTTGTTAGATTGTTGAGCAGAACTGTTAATAGTCTCACTGTTTGAATGTCTACTTTGTATGCTTTAATTTTGTAACTTGAACAACTATTTCCAAGATGACAGTATATAATTTATCAACTAGTGATTTCTTAGTAGGTTTTGTTGTTGTTGTTGTTGTTCTTTTCTTTTTTCCTTTGGAATTCTGTTTTGTTGCTACCCTTTTTTCTGTTTTGTTTGGTTGTTTTTTTTTTTCTTTCTAAATAAAATTTAAAAAAAGTCTAATGTGAGATGATCTGCAAACTCAGCTTCAAGACATAACATCTCCCTCACCCTCTCACCCCTACAGCAAACCCCTTCCTCCCAGACAGCTGCCCCGGAGCCCCTCCTTAGTAGAAATGTTTCAGCCTTAGCTAAGGGAAATGTGTAATTCAGGGCAGTTTCTTGGAATAGTCTGGGACCCAGGTGGCTGTGCCCCATACAGGGGCCTGTAGTCTTTGTCATGTTTAGATAAGGAACCACAAAGACAGTGCCTTCCTTCAGTTGAGGATCCCTGCAGTGTTAGCACAGTCTGGATGCCATGGCCGGGGTGTCCATTTCCCTCTCAAACAAAATCTCAGTCACTCCAGTGTCCTAACAGGAAATAAACGACTCCAAGAGGAGTTGTATTGCCTCACATGGGTGACAAGTTCAAGACCAGCTAGAGAAAATGCTCATGACATACACAAATTGGAGACTGTCACCAGTAAGGATTCCACTCTTGCAGATTAAAGGTTATTTTTAATTAATTTAATTTAATTATTGGAGTTTGTTGTACTGAGAGAATGAGAAGAAGGGGACATGGCGAGTAAATGTGCAGTAAGAGAAAATATTCAAGGATAAAGGCATAATGAGACCACGAGAAAGAATGCATAAAGTAACAGAGGGGAAATGAAAGCACAAATGACTACTGTGTCAAATCACATCAAATAATATGCTCCAAATATGTGCACTTCACTGTGTGTCAGTTATACATCAGTAAAACTGTTAAAAGTGTTTATGACAAATGAGTGAGGAGGAAAAAAGATGAAATCAAAGACAAAGAAAAATGGGGAATAATCCAGGAATTCAGGGATTCATTTAGAGCATTAACATAATTCAGAAATCAGTAGGCAACTAGTTACAGGAACTTGCAGAGGAAGAGTATAATCATGGAAGAGCTAAACAGAATTATTTTGAGTGGCTTGATATACCAAGGCCACAGGAGAGGTGGCCAAAATGAGAGGTGTTAGAGGACAGAGCATTTGGCATAGGGGCAGAATGTACTGTGGAAGAAACTACTTAGGGAGCAATAATCCCTAAAGTTTTATTTTGCATAAGTCTTCTTGGCTGTGCTTCTGTTCAGCGGTCAGGCCTCCTGTTGCTCCTAACTGTATTTGCGGTCGCAGTTTGCCTACAAACTGTGAAGGGTTTTCCGTCTACAAGGCTATCATGTCTGGGAGTTCTGACTGTTTTGCTCCTTCTTTTCCAGTCTTTTCACTGATTAATCATTTTCACAATCATTCCATCTTTCTGCCCTGTTTAGGACTTCCAAAACAATGTTGAATGGAACATGAACTGGCAATCATCTTTGTCTTATTTTTGATTTTAAAGGAAAATGCTTAATAATTAAAAATGGTGTATATTAAAATTTCTGATGCTAAATATTATTTGACAGGTGAAAGACATCGCATTTTGTTGTTAATCTGCTAGCAGTTTGCCATAAAAGGGTTTTAAACTTTACCAAGTGCTGCTCCCACTGAGGTAACTAGCTATGCATTTTTGTGTCTGTAGCTCTCGGTGCGTGCTCACTGCTGTGCATGTATGTAACTTTATTTTGCTAATATGGTGAATTACATGACTAGGTATTGATAATCTGGTTTCTGCAGGCTCTGTTGTAATTTCACCTTTTCCATTCCTAACTGTATGCATTTGCATCTCTTTTACTTTTTTTTTTAAGGTTGGTTAAGGGTTTTTCAATTTTATTTAGTCATTCAAAGAACCAACTGCTTGATTCATTAATTCTTTTTATTGTTTTCTTAGTCTTCATTGCATTAATTTCTACTCTGATTTTAATAATTTCCTCCCTGACACAAGCTCAGGGCTTGACTTGCTCTTCTTTCTCTAGAAGCTGAAGGTTCAACGTTAAGTTGTGTATTTGAGCTCACTCTGCTTTCCTTTTTGGGGGGTTTTTGAGACAGAGTCTTGCTATGCAGCCCAGGCTGGTCTCAAACTCACAATAATCCTCCTGCCTCGGGCTCTCAAGTGCTGGGATTACAAGTGTGTGTCACCATGCCCGGCTCACTCTGCTTCCTGATATGGTCATTCGCTGCTATAAAGTTCCCTCATATCACTGCTTTCATTGTGTCCCATAAGTTCCACATATTGTATTGACATTATCACTTAATTGTAAGGACTATACAATTTCTTCTTTAATTTCATCTGTGACATATTGCTTATTCAGGAACATATTAATTTCCATGTGTTTATGAAGTTTTGTCATTTCTTTTACCATTAATATTCCATTTCATTGCACTATGGTCTGATAATATAAATGTGATAATTTCAATTCCTTTGCATCTACTTAAGCATGTTCTGTGAGCTACTATGTGATTTATTTTGGAGAATGTTCCGTGTGCAGCTGAGAAGAACGTACTCTGGTGCTATGAGGTGGAACTCTCTGTAGACATCTACTAAGTCCATTTGTTCAAAAGTTTGGTTCAGCTCTGTATTTCATTGTTGATTTTTTGTCTAGTTGATCTATCTATTTGTGACAGTGGGGTATTGAGGTCCCCCATTATAATCATATTAGTGCTTATTTGATTTTCATGTAGATTAATATTTGTTTTATATAGTTGGGTGCACTGGTATTTGGTGCATATATATTTGTGATTGTTATCTCTTCCTTTGGATTGTTCCTTTTCTGCAGATGCAGTGACCTTTATCTCTCTTAATCAGTCTTGGCTCAAAATTCACTTTGTTGGCAAATAGAATAGCTACCCCTGTTTTTTCTGGGTTCCTGTCACATATGATATTATTTTCCATCCTTTGACTTTCAGTCTGTGAACACCTTTTTGAATTAAATGTGATTTTTGTATGCGACATATTGTTTGATCTTGTTTCTTGATCTATTCTGCCAGTCTGTGTCTTTTGATTAGTGAACTGAGACCATTAATATTCATACTTATGGGCTGGGGATTTAGCTCAGTGGCATAAGCACCTGCCTGGCAAGCATGAGGTCATGAGTTTGATCCCCAGTACCAAAGAAAAAAATTAATATATATATATACATATATGTATATATATGTATATATATATACATATATATATATATATATATATAGAGAGAGAGAGAGAGAGAGAGAGAGAGAGAGAGAAAGAAAAAGAGACTTATTTTTGCCATGTTATTTTGCTGTTTGGGGTTCCCTTTTTTACCTCTCTGTTAATTCTTTGCCTTGCCTGTTGGATTCATGGGGTTCGTGGAGTTGTAGTCCTCATTATCTCTTTCTAGAATGTCTCTCAGGACATTTTTGAGTGCTGGTTTGGTGTTTATGAATTTCTTCAGATGTCTTTTGTCATGGAAGCATCTTATTTCTCCTTTAATTTTGCAGGACAGTTTTGTGGGATACAACCATCTGGGTTGGAGGTTGTTTTCTTTTAGGACTTGAAACACTTCACTCCATACTTTCCTTAACTTGTGGGTTTGTGTTGAAAAGTCTGATATGATTCTCACTGGTTTTCTTGTATAGGTGATTTGTTTTTTTTCTCTAACAGCTTTTAATATTCTGTTCTTGTGCTGAATTTCTGGAATTTTGACTATTATTATGCCTTGGTATAGCTTTTTTTATCATGGCTAATTGGCGTTCTATGTGATTCACTTATCTGGATGACAAATTCTTTTTCCGTGCTTGGGAAATTTTATGTCATGATTTCTGTTAACAGGTTTTTATCTCATTTGTGCAGTCTCCTGCTTCTTCATTAACTCCAGTTAATCTTATGTTGTTCTTCTTTGCATCACCTTGCAACTGCTGAATTGATTTCCCCTGGTCCCTTGCTAGTTTTAAGAAGTGTTTCTTGTCAAGATCACTAACTACAATCCTGCCCTGTGAATCTGAGATTCTGTCCTCACCTTGGCTCATTCTGATGTAAATACTTTCAATGGAATTTGTTTGAATCTGTTTCATGGATTCTATTTATTTCCTATATTGAGCATTCATGATTTGCATTTTCCTATGCTTCTCTATTTTGTTTTTAATCTATATTTGGTCTAGAGGAACTAAGCATATCTTTCATTATGGTCACCTTCTCTAGTTATTGAGAAATTCTGACTTGATTTTTTCTTAATTCTTGTTCATCTGCTTTATTACTTCCACTGTTACCACTTCAGAGTACAAGTGGATAGCTTTCAGATTGCTCCACCTAATGGCCCCTGGGATGGCCTTTGGTGAGCTGAAAGTCTGGGGTTACATATTCTCTTTTTCTATATTTTTAAATTTTAATTCCTGAGTTGATACTTATAAATTGTCTATGGCAAGTAGCTTTATTGCTAGTAAATGTGTACTTCTCATAGGTGTCTTCAAGGAGTATCTGGCTTTTGGGGGTTTCAGGCTGTTGCAAGATCCTGCCTTTTCATTTTATTGGGGATGAGAAGTTGGTGCCTATTTTTAAACCAGCCCCTGTTTCTTTGGCACTGGTCTATAGTATTTTTTATCACCTTTAGGCAATCTCAGTCTTGGTCTTGTTCTTGGAAGAACCACTGTTTAGAATGGTTATCACTTTGGCTATAGTACAATCAGCAATAACAATAGAATCAAACATAGCCTAGAAAATGACAAACTGAGGTAACTATTAAATTGCTACCTTTATGCATATGAACTAGATTTGTGGTTATATAACAAAATCTAAAACGTACCAGAAAAATTGTTCATAGTAAATAAGCTCTCCTTGTGACAGTTTTACCCTCAGAGGAGAAAATTTGGAGGTGGGAGGAAAGTAGAGAAATAGAAGCTATGAAATTAGAAGCAAGGCTAGAAGACAAAGGAAGATCACCCTAACTTTGGGAAAGTGGTGAAGAAGGCAGAAGAGAAAGAGAGAAGGAAGAAATAAAAACAACTGAACAGTAAAACAACAACAAAAAACTAGAAATCATGTTCACACTCATGTAAAAAGAAAAAAAGCAAAAAATATCAAGAAAAAAAGAAGGAAAAAGTACCCACTTCAAGGTGTGTGTCTTCTGTCAGTGGTAGGCAGCATGACAGCTGACATGAGCAGAAAGGGTCCAGACCCAAGGTGATTAATCCCAGCAAGTCTACTGTAGCTTTATGGTGGGGTAGTGAATAATCCCAGTGAGCTGCACGTCAGCTCCCCTGAAGTGCAGGCTGGTTTCTGGCCATAAAGCTGGAACCAGACCTGTTTGGCCTGCAGCATTCCATGCTCTGCTGTCTTGAACTCAGCTCCCTGACCTCCTGCTCACTTGAACTTGGCTCCCTGACACCGACTGTGGGAACTGCTATATAGAGCCAGAATGAGCTCTGAGTTCCAGGCTCAGGTGGCCCCTCTCCAAGATGGCTATCAGCCAGTCACCCTCTTCTGGGGGCCTTCTGAACCATATAACTCATGAGCCACTATGGTCTGCTGTGTCCCTTGCTTCACGCCACTGGTGTGTTTCTCTGTAGAATCTTCTGGGGTCACCAGTCGTCAACGTGTATCTGTAGGTTTAGCCATCCCTTCCATGCCGTGTGTCTGGGCTCAGGGAAAATGCACCACCTGCCACCTCCTCCTTCTTCATTTGATTCTCTCTTTTCTCTCCCTATGGGCTTTAATTCTCACTTCAGGTCCTTTCTGGGTGGGACCCGCCTCCCTCCTTCTGCTTCTCCTCCTCATATTGCTATATTCTAGTGTCTGGACCCCAAATCTCAGAGAGGCTTTTTCTCTGTTGCTCACCACTCCATCATCTTCCCATATATCTCTTTCAGAAATGTATTACACCTTTTCTGTGTGGCTAGAGTTTGACCAAAGTGACTCCATTTTGACTGGGGCAATTTTCACATTGGTACAGGTATATATATATATATATATATATCCATCAGATATGGCAAGTTTCCTGGCTCTTCCTATTTTCCACTAACTAGCTCTTGCTAGAAACATTAAGACAGGTGTGTTGAAACCACCACAAGGATGGATTTGTCCATTTACCCCCTGCTGGTAGTTTTCTCCTTCTCTGATTATTCTTTTCTTGATTCTTTCTGTAGATTGATCTTCTTCCTTTTGATTCTAAGTCCTAATCAAAAATCTGCTCCCTGGCTAAGCACACCCTGCCTGGTGTCCAGAACACAAAGGAGAGAAAACTGTTCCAAAGACTCTCAGGCCCTGGCCTGGTGATCAGGTGTGAGTTGCTATTACAACTTAAGCATGGTCTCTCACATGTGGATTTTTTGAGGACCTGATCCGCTTTGTGGACTGTGAGTTCCTGCCCTCTGTGTGCCTCCCTTCCTAGCAAAAGGAGAGCCCACAGAGCTCAGCCTGCTGGACCCTCCTTGGTCCTGTATGTTTCTCATTCTGTATTCTGTGCGCTGGCTGGTGAGAAGGAGAGAAATATCCCTCTTGCTTTGAGAGGCCTCACCTCTGCTTTTCTACCATCCTTCCTCCGTGGCCCGTCTCCCTGTCAAGGGTGCCTCTCCACTCGGTCTTTGAAAATTATCATCATGATCCCGAATAGTAAGCCCCATGTAATGCCCCAGCTGCTTGTGCTGCAGACCTGCCTCTGAGTTGAGTTCAGCAGAGGGCGGGCTGGGTGTGGAGGAGACAGGTTTCTGCTAACCCTAACTCTCTCTACTTTTTCTCTCTACTATGGCCCTTGAGGGAATTTAAGGAAAACCTTCTAGTCTGAAGTATGAGGAAGAGACATGCAGACGTCTTTAAGAACGTGTTAGAATACAAGTTAAATACATTTTGGAAATATTACTTTTGGTTGTAGACATTATCTAAGGACTCTGGAGGCAAGAAGCTAATAAGAGAATTTAAATTACTTCTGTGTTCGTTGGCATTTCCCACAAGCATCTCTTCATTCATTTTAACTTCATCCTTAATCTGTCTGGGCTTCAATCGAGCTACTTTCACTTGCACTTAACCTCACCAGGGGTAAAGCAGTAACCATGGAAAAGAAGGTTCAAGAGACCGAAAAATAGCAGAATAATGAAAGATGGGCAAATATCAGCATCATTTGCTTGATCGTTTGAACAGCATCGTTTTCTTCATCAGTTGAACAAAATGAGCAGTAATACGGCATTACTTCGGATGGCACAAGGGCATTCTCTGTTAGATGGCCTCAGCCTGTTTCCCACTGATGTAGCAGAATACCTGATTCTGGGTAATTTCCAAAGAATAGGACTTTATTCTGGAAGCTGGGAAGTCAAAGATCATGGTACTAGCTTTGGCTTAGCGGCTCTGAGCACCTCATGCTGGGTCCAGGCCTGGCAGAGGGCCCCATGGAGAGACAGAGCCGAACTGGCTCTTGTAACAAGTTTGGCTTTTTATAAAACAGACCTACTCCCATGAGCTCACGGATCCTTAATGTCTTCATTAGTCTTTACAAGGCTAATCACCTTGTAAAGTCCCACCTGGTCTCTTCATACGTCGTGGGATTGATTTCAACCTAAGTTTTGGTGCAGATATTCAAACCATAGTTGTATTAGTTAGGGTCCACTAGAGGAAGAGATTTAAATATCTGTCTGTCTATCTATCTATCTATCTATCTATCTATCTATCTCATAGAGGATTGACAACAAGGTAGACTCACAATGTCACCTGCAAAGAATGTTAAACGTCAGTGGCCTGGGGCTCACTGCAGAGTCCCTTGTGAGTCCGTGTCAGGAAGCCAAAGGGTCTGTGCTGGAAACCTGGGCATGCAAAGGCAGTGGTGAAAATTGGAGCTCCTCTGGTGAAGCAAAAAGCAAAGCTGTCTTTCTCTTGCCCTTGTTATTCTATACAGCCTATGACCTATTGGCTGACTCCACCCACACCCGGATGGGTCTTCTCTCTCTAGCAAATCTGTCACCCAGAATGCGCCAAACTAATCTACTAGGCATTTCTTTTAAATTGACACCACAGTGAACTAACTTATTATCACATATCCAATAATATTTGGGTGCTATTTTACTGATGTATTCATGGATGAAACCTAATGGAATTTGGTACTGCACTCATCCTCAGATGCCCATATTTTTAATTAGATCAGCAAAGTCAGGAGACTTTTAGCTGTATATAATAATCACAGCTAGTGTTTATGGAACCTTTCTGTGTACGCGGCATTGCTGAAAGCACTTTTATGACCTGATTTTAGCTTTGCAACAGCCCTGGGAGGCATAGGTAGCATTTCTTGCATTTTACAGATGAGGACACTGAGGCGTGTGATATTAAACAGCTTCCCAAGATCATACAGATTGTAAAGGTGGAGCCAAGCTTCCTAGCCTGGCAGTTGACATGTAGACAGTGCTACCACCTAGGACCATGGCTTTGCTGTAGAACCGCAGATGTGAATGGCCAGAACAAGCTATACCCCAGAGAGAAAGTTACCTTCTGAATTTTTAAAAAAAAATTTTTTTTGCCCAAAATTAAAACAGGTTCACTCTCATACATGATCTCTACTTTTAAAAATTATTCAAAAGTGGCAAACAACATGTGTTTGTGTATTTCATGTTTGACAACACTCTGAGAAGAATGTTTTCTCATGTGTGTGGTTCCTACACCAAACAGACCAGGTAAAAAAGGTCTTAGTGTGTTATGAATTCGCCAGTTACAAATAACTGGTGAAAAGAAGTCCTCACTTCGCAAAGGCAGAGGGGAAGCCTTACAGTTCCTGGAATGAGGTGTTTCTATACCTGACGGACTCCTAGGAAAGGACATTTTGTTCCTTCTTTGCCTGCTGAGTAAAATATCAGTGAATCACCTTGCAGTTTCACTCTATTGTCATGTAAGGGCAAATTGTCACTTTGATGCATGGGGAAAATGAGATGACGTCTTCCACAGAAGAAGCAGTGACACACAGTGATGCTGTGACTCGGATCTCTGCTACCAGGGAAGACTTGTCCTCACAATAGGCAGCCATTGCTGACTGTGGTGGTGCACACTGTAATCCCAGCCCTCAGGAGGCTGAGGCAGGAGGACCTCAGTGAGTTCGGGCCAGCCTGAATTACAGAATAAGGCCCTGATTCAAAAACAGATTTTAAAAAGACAATAGAAAGCAACAATACCTGTAAGTCTCATCTATAGATACCTTTTATCTAGGAATTTGCCAGCTGAAGTCTTCATTTGCAAATTTTTAAGAGGTTATAGATTATATTATTTTTCCTTTTAAAATAATATTTAAAGTAAGATCTATTATTTTACTGAATCTTAAATAGTCTCTGATCATCTAGATAAAAGAGGGAAACTTCTTTTTTGGCTCTCAAGAGATTAATTTTAACTGGAGAGTTTTAAAACTGTGAATAGTTATAATCAATTGCTTGTGTAATTGCTAACAAAAGAGACTAACACATGTTTTAAAGGCACTGAAATTTAGTTAACATTGAAAAGTAACTGAAATAGTGACCATTACAATTGTGCTATACCTGGAAGTGCCTCATGATGTTTACAGATGAATAATCGAGTTTATGTCATCATGTTGGTGCTCTGGTTTCCAGAAGTGCATTGACTGGAATTAATGTAAATGTGGTCATCAATCACAGAAGTGAGGAAAGGAAATGGTTTGAGCCCTCCCTGGTGCTGGTGATTTCCTCTCCTGTAATCCAGAGCCCCCAGGAAGGAGCCAGGCTGCTCTGTAGACCACCTGCTTGTTTCAGGCGGGGTTAGCCTGCTCTGGTGGGACCCTAAGCTACTCGCAGCCTCACAAGTGAACAAACCTAGGCCCAGAGGTATGAGGAAACTGTCAAAGCCACACATCCATGAACAGGAGACCTGGGCCCCGGCGTCCTTTCCAGGCGTCATTGTAGAGCAGGTAGGAGCTGCAAGTGGCCACAGAGCATCAGGGGACTTTTGCAGAGAGCAGCTTTGAGGCTGCTTTCCTCTAATCACAAAGAAGCAGGAGAAACAGTCTCAGTCCCAGGCATGAGACCCCAAATTACCCAGGTTTGCCTTGCACCCGGCATACACACCCTCCTGCTCAGCACATTGCTGGGCCAGAGGTGACTGTCCCAGAAGTGGAACCTGCCCAAGCAGGGCCAGAGAGCCTCTTCCTGGGCTAGGGACTGGGAAGCAGTGAGAGTGAGGGCATATCCAGTGTGAACACTTTACAGGATGTGGATTTTATCATCTGGTGTTGGCAGCTCTTTGTAGGCGTGGAAGGAATGAGAGCCAGCTTCCACCAGAGCTGCTGTGTGTGATGCGTGGCTGACGGGCAGGAGTGGGTCTGGGTGTTGAGTTCCAGGCGGAGGATGGAGACTTAGGCGGGGGGTGGGGGTGACCTGGGGGGCAGGACAGATGGATGGTGTAATTGGTGTCTCCTGTGAAAGAAAAAGGAGTGTCAAAAGCCAAGACACTCCGAAGTGGAGTCAGGAGATTGGGAGAGG
>PVJX010045008.1:0-12892 GCA_004027295.1 Dolichotis patagonum | reverse complement strand
AGTTAAATCTGTGCCAAGATGCATCATAATTAAACTTCTGCAAGATGAAAAACAGAAAAAATTTGAAAGCTGTCAGAGAAAAACTATACCTAAGATAGAGGAAAAAATAGTTTGAATGACAGTGGATTTGTCATCAAAAAACAGGGAGACCAGGGGGAAATGACACAGTAGTTTTCAGCTACTAGTGAAAAAAGAAAAATAAAACCCTGTCAACTCAACATCCTACACCCAGGAAAACATCCTTCACGAATGAAGGGGAAATCAAGACATTCTCAGATGCAACAGAACCGGGAGAATCTGTCATCAGCGCACTTGGCTGGAAAGAATGGCTACAGGAAGTTTCTGGAACACAGTCCCTGGGGAAAGGAGGAGCCCCAGAGGCCGAGGAGGAAAGAAGGTGGGCATGTGAGCACCCTCGGAGAGCTAAACAGGCCCTCATCCTCCTCTGGAGTCCCAGCTGTCACCGGGAAGGCTTGCAGCCCCGTGTACTGAGGTGGCTCTCAATATGCGCAGAGGGAACGTGGCAGGGAGTCCCCGGCTGGGGAGGCGAGGGGTCCTAAGGAGAGGGGGCACTCCCACACCTGCTGCAGGGCGTGAGGAGCCACCGGGTCTGTGTTCAGGCACACACGTGCGCCTTGGGGGTACCTAGGCAGAGGTACGCTCTGAGCTCGCCGGGTGACCCCTGCTGCTTGGGGAAAGCTCTCTCTCCGGTTTACCTGTTATCTTTTAGTTTGCTTTTTATTGGGACAGGAAGGGAATGGGGATGAGAAGAGGATTAAGATGTGGCAGGTGCACGGACTAATGCCACACGAGGGACGTAATCATATGGTATGCCAGTACCAACCAAACAATGAAGGAAACAGGATTCTAAGAAATGTTCAAATAACCCCGGGAAGGCAGGCAGGAGGGGGGGAGGAATGAAGGTGAAACACTTACGCTTCCATGTCAACAGTCACACAGACAAATGTGCATGACCTAGATGCACCAGCTCAGATGCCAGAGTCACACGGTGGCCTCATGGATGTTTGTCTTCAAGAGGCTCGCTCCACATGCAGTGCTAGCAGCGGGCTGAAAGAGAAGGGGCAGGGGAAGGTGTGTCAGGCAGGCCTTGGTCAACAGGAAGCAGGAGCAGCTGCAGTAATACCAGACCAAGGCAAGCAGCAATGGGTCGACCCACCCGTCACTGAGAGGCAGAAACCTCACACTTGCATTGGTGTGACGATGAGCCACAACATGTGGGAAGCAAAAGCTGGTGAAAATGAGGGGGAAACAGACGGATTCTCGATTTGAAGTGAGGGGTTCAGCTTTCCTCTCTGGGCAGCTGATGGAACCCTGCAAATCCATCCACCTTGGGAGGCAACTGGCGCTTGCTCGAGGCCGCCTCCCACCTCCTTTCCGAACTAGGACACAGCCTTTCCATGGCAGGAGTCCTGAGCTCAAGGGCTGAAGCCATGCTGTGTGTTTTCTAATCCCAAGGGACTCTAACAGGAGGGGAGTCATAGAAAAATAACAGGAAAACCTCTAAGTGCTCGGAAACGAAACCACAGGCTTCTAAGTAATCTGTGGATCAAAGATGTCTCAAGGAAAATTTAAAAATTACCTGAACAAAATGAAAAGGCAAATAAATATAACATATGTGACACAGCCAAAGTGGTTTGGAGAGGGCCATTTATATCATGGAATGCGTGTGTTACTAAAGAGGAAAAGCCTCAACTCAGGAATCTAATCTCTCACCTTAAGAACCTAAAAATAGAAGAGCAAATAAGCTCACAGCAAGCAGAAGGAAGGGAGTATAAGAAGAAAAGAGCAGAAATTAAAAATTTGGATGGTATTGAGGCACTGGTGTTACCCAAATTGACATACAGCAGGATTTTTAGAGATACAGGCAAGGTTATTCTATGGTTTATTCAGAAGGGAAAGGGTACTAAAATAGCCCCAGTGACTTTGGAAAGGGAGAATACAATGGGAGGTGCTGGTATAACTTTAAAATTTTATCTGGGGTAAGTCCATATACAATTGACCAGATCGACCATTTGTAAGTATACAGTTCAAAAGCGCTGAGCGTATTCACGTGGCTGAGCAATTAACCTGCAGACTGAACTCCGTCACTGTGAAAGAACAGTGCCCGCCCCTCTCTGCAGCCACTGGCAACCTGCGTTCTCTCTTCTGTGTCTGTGACTATGACTGCTTCAGGGACCTCAGAGAGGTGGAACCATACGATGCTTGCCTTTTTGTGACTTGATTGTTTCACTGCAAGTAACTTCCACAATATTCACTCGGGGGTAGCGGGGCAGTGACTGTCAGAGGCTGCTGCCTTTTCCAGGCCGAGTTGTATCCCATGGTGAGTACAGATCCCGTTGGCTTTGTCCAGTTTGATGCCCCAGGCATGGGCTGCCTTCAAGTGTTAGCGTGGGGGCCAGTGCAGCAGTGGCCACGAGGTACACGCACGTCTTCAAGATTTGTTCTCATTTTTGTTTGGTATAGAGCTGGAAGTGGAACCCTAGGTCACGTGGAACTTCTGTCTTTACTTCTGAGGAGTTGTCATCCTGTCACTCATCCTAACATCCTGCTTGGTGTCAGTACCAACAGCACACAAGTGTCCCACTCTCCCATGCACATCAGCCCTTTCATTCTGTGGTTGGCAGCCGTCATCCCAAAGAACACAGGCAGCATCTCCTTGGGGTTTGAATTTGCATTTCCCTTATTGCAGTGCTGAATCTCTTTGCATGTGATGATTGCTTATTTGCATATCTCCTTTAGGAAGCTGTCTGTGGTTTGCCCATTTTCTAATCATTCCATTAACTGTTACTAGAATTGTAGGCATTCTCTTTATATTATGCATACTAATCCTTTAATGGTTATATGGTTTCCAGGTATTTTCTCCCATTCTGTGGTTGCCTCCCATTCTCTTGGTGTACTCCATCTGGTTTTAAGAATTTTATAACTAGCATAACCAAGGCTGTGTAGCATCAGCAGATACTTAAATAAGTCAGTGGATTGGAATCCATGCATAGGTCCTTATGAATATGGCAGACTCATGTTTGACAAAACTTTAAAAGCAATTTGGTGTGAGAAATATACTTTTTGCAATAACTTACACCAAAACAACTTTATGTCTATATGCAAAATAAAGAACCAGTAAAATGAAGTGCCTGATTTAATTCCTGCATTTTATATAAAAATTAGCTTGCAATGGGTCATGAACTTGGCCCACTGTAAAACTGCAAAATTTGCAGAGAAAATGTAGGAAAACACAGGGCTTAGGGCAGGATAGAGCATTGTTAATTTGACACTGGAAACACAAATCATTGCAGGGAGAAACTGATAAATTCACTGTCATTAAATTAACAGCTGTTGCTTGGTGGGGGACTGTTTTGAGATGTGGAAAAGCGATACAAAGTGGGGGAAATGTGTGCAAACCACGTATCTGACAGAGAACTGTCATGGAGAATATATTAGGATCTCTCAGGATTTTGTATAAAATCCCGAACGTGCCCAAGACAAGAAGAGCGATTTCACAGGAGGGGCACAGAGACAGCAAACAAGCCCTGGAGAACGCTCAGCACCGCTCTCGACCGGGGAAGCCCATTCCAGATGCAAGGCGATATCACCAGGCACCCAGCAGTCAGAGATAGGAGTGCTGAGGTCAGGATATGCTGGCAAGGAGGGGACCAGCGGGTCGCACAGATGTCCCTGACAGGGTGCACGGCCACTTGGGAAATAGCTCATCAGTCTTCTAAAACCAAACTCACCCCTGCTCCGTGGCCCAGCAGTCTCCCCCTGTGGACTGCAGGACTATTGAAGCCACTTTATTCGCCGTGACTGCCGAGCCACGCACGCAGCCTTGCACTGGGGAGCTATTAAATAAATGCGGTACTTTGTGCCATGCCTTGGAGTCCTACTCAGCAAAGAAAGGGAATGAGCTCCGGATAATGGAGTAATCTAGGAGGACCTCCAGGGAATTAGGGAAGCGACAGAAAGTCACTCTCCCGGCTTCTGCACTCTCAAGACTGTTTATGGAACATGACTGAGCTGAGAACTGTACAAAGGTGGCGGGCGGATTTGTGATTGTCAGTGTGCAGGAAGGCAAAGCATGGAGGGACCAGGAATTATGGCCATGGTGGGTCCATTGAGGAGTTCTTGAGAGATGGAGGAACTCTGCATTTTGAATATGTGGGTACCAGTATCCTGAGTGTCACACTTTGTAACATGACAGACATCACACACACAACACACACACACACACACCAAATATATACACTCAGGACACACCACACGTGTAGCACACAAGTACCACTGTCTTAGTTACTTGTCTAGTTGCTGTGACAAAATACCTGACACACAAAGTTCAGGGATGAAAGGTTTATGTACCTTACAATGTGTAGAGGGTTTCAGCCATAAACTGCTAGCTCCAAGGCAGGGTGGCACGGCAGAGGGGCAACTGTTCATAACAGAGGAAGGCAGCAAAAGCTGAGAGAAACAGAGAGAGAGAGAGAAAGAGAGAGAGAGAGAGGGAGAGAGAGAGAGAGGATAAGTCTCTTTCTGACTCTTATATTGTATACAGGCTACCTGCCCTAGAGCGGGTGTGGCATGCACAGCTTTAATCCCAGCACTGGGCCATGAACCAATCACAAACTCTTAATTCAGCCACCTGTGAAAAGCCTGATCCCCGTGGCTGCGTGAGGCTCTGGAGGAAACCTAGCTGCAAAACCTAACAACCACACCCATATTTATATACCAGTGCCACATCCACATCCTTACACACACACACACACACACACACACACCTCCAAGCAGTGAGTTTAAAAAGAATCATTCATAAGTTTTATGGGATAAACTATAAAACTCTCTTAAAGACAATAAAATAAACACGAACAAAGGAAAAAATAGAGGTCGATAGGAATACTAAGTTCAACTCCCTAAAATGTTTCATGAATTTAGAAGTATCTCCCTTGACCAGGCAAAGTGATACACCTCTGTAATTCTAGCACTCTTTGAGGCTGAGGCAGGAGGATGGCAAGTGCCAGTTTACCTTGGGCAAGTTAGCAAGGCTCTGTCTCAAAATAAATATAAAAACAAAACTAGAGACGTTCAGGACACAGTGACGGGACATAGCTCAGTGCCAAGACCCTGGGTCCAGTTCCCAGCTCTGTGAGAAAAATTACCTTAATGAAAATGCCCCTTTTCCCTGGATCTGAATTACCTGGCCCTGTGTCTCATAGGAGGAACAAACTGGCAAGAACAGCTCAGGAGGGCAGCTTACCTTGAGCAAGGAGGACGGGGTGGGGGTGGCTGTGCAGAATGGTTGGTGTCTCTTCCTGGAGAGAGACAGCGGTAAGCAGCGGTCTTCTCCTGAGAAGAAGGAGGAGAGGGGCAAAGGTGTGAACGGGTGATTCAGCTGAAGAGAAGTGGAGATGTGGAGACGAGAGACACAGGTGACAGCCGCGTGGCCCACATGGCCTAAGGGTCCACAAAATTCTCCAAAGAGAAATCTTTTGTGTTTTTAAATTTTTAAAAATTTTATTTATATACTTATTTATTTATTTGCTTGAAGAAGCAATCTCAAATTAAATAAATTTTGGACCCTATAAGACCCGGATCATCTATGTCATAATGCTGATATTGCATGAAGTGTTTCATATTTTTGTCTATTTTATAGGCAAATGTTTATATTAAAATAATAGAATGATGAGCCCTAAACTGAAACACATACGTAAATAAAGAGACAGTTCCAAAAGGACAAGGACAGACATACAGGGGAAGAATTAAACAACTCTAAATACAGGTTTGACATTGAAATTTGAGACATTTATAGGTAAATGGATGCATACTCATAAGTGAAGTAAATCAGACTCACATATGTAAACAGCATATTGTCTCTCTGGTATGAGAAACTGAAAGAGTAAGTAAGGTCCAAAATGTGCAATGTATATCGTGAGATGGAAAGAAATTGAAAGGGGGAGGGGAAAAGGAAAAAACAAATACAAGCTACTCTTACCACTAGTTCCTGTTAGTTCGTTGAGAAGGAACTCAATGCTAATATCTTATTGTGCTAATATCTTCTGGAGAGTTTTTGTGCCCATATCTTGTACCCCGAGTAACTACTTTGAAGATACAATATGCAGTGTATTAACTATTGTTATTCTCCTAGTATTTTGTTTTGAAATTTGGTTTTATTTTTCCCATAAAACAATAACAACAACAAAAATTACTTAGAACAAATGAATCAACAAGGAAAACAATGAAAGTAAATGAAAAGGGAATTTCTACATGTGGAGGCAACATGAAGGAGACACAGGGAGTCAACTGTATGTGGTGTGGAGACAGTGACACAAGGCCACACCCTTAAGTGGCTTTTGGGAAGGGCTGGCTGACTGACTGGAGAT
The DNA here is from genome assembly GCA_004027295.1 of Dolichotis patagonum. Taxonomy (NCBI): domain Eukaryota; kingdom Metazoa; phylum Chordata; class Mammalia; order Rodentia; family Caviidae; genus Dolichotis; species Dolichotis patagonum. The sequence continues at coordinate 6,506 of PVJX010045008.1, read as the reverse complement.
GGGGGTGGGCACATCAAGGAGTGGGCAGTGTGAGCGTGTCAGGGTGACCTGAGTGTACTGTCCCTTGGGGTCTGTTACAGTTTGTGCCTGGATGTCCCCCCAAGCCTCATGCAGTCATGACGGTCGCTGAGTCCAGTGTTCGTGATTGGTTCATTGCATCACTCTGGGACTGGTGGTGTGAGTGTTGCACCCGCCCAGGGGCAGAGCTGGCATACAATACAAGGGAACGACTGAGGTGTGCTTTTCTCCTTTTGTGCCCTCTTGCTCTTATTGCTTGCAGCCCCCATAAACATGCCCTTCAGCCATGCCACCCTGCCTTGGAGCCAGCTGAGTATGGACTGAAACCTCCCAAAACTGTGAGCTAAATAAACCTTTCTTTCCTTCATCTTGGGTGTCAGGTATTTTGTCTCAGCAACAAGCAAAAAGTAACCTGCATGGACACCAAGTGTGTGGGTGCTCAGGGTCCTGAGGTCAGAGGCGAGGGCTTGCTCTGACCAGGGCATCTCCCCTGGATATTTCAGATCTTTTCTGGGTGACTTAAGATACTCAGTACAACCTATGTGTGGTGTGAGTTTTTGTGCTGTATCCTCTAGGGGAAACGGTCTGTGTGTGTTGCAGAAGACGTAACTGTTTCTCCAGATAGCTCCTCTCTGAGGCTGGTTGACTCTGGGTGCGGAACCCCGGGTGTGGAGGCCGGCTGTGAGGGAGCTGCTGCTTGTGATGCTGTCACTCTGAGATGCTGTGAGTGCAGCACGAGCCAGCGGGGCAGGTGTAGCAGTGAGGGCCTCAGGGACCTACACGTCTAGCGGGGTGTATCGGCTGCGCTGGCGTGAGGATGGGAGTGCACGAGGAAAGTATTTCTTCCAAGGTGTAACCAAATGGAGACCAAGGAGCGGTGATCCCCCTGGGCCCAGACTGCGGTCTCTAAATCCAGTTTGCCACTGAAAACAGCCAGAAAAACGGTTCGTTCTGGGTTTGCTGTAGGAAATGCACTGAAGTATGAGCCCAGACGTGTTGTAACAGAGCTCAAGAAGGCTGGGCCAGGGTGGGGACACATCGGAGGACGCGGACACCTCGCAGCTCTTCCTGTCCCCAGCACGTCCTCAGCGTTTATCCATGATGGGGTCTGGGTCAGAACCTCTCTCTCTGGCTCTGAATAATGTTCCGATGGCTGTGTCACACACTGTGGACCTGTGTGTCTGCTGCTGGGTAGCGGGGCTGTGCCCACTTCGGTCCGCTGTGAATAAAGCAGTAGGGACAGTGTGTGCAAAGGTTTGTTGGAGGTGACGGCAAAGTCGTGGTGCTGTCTTCAGGGACTGGGAGTGATCTGAATGCCACTGAACTACACGCCATGAGGGGTGAGAGAACTCAATCACACCGGAGGAGGTTCTTACCACCAGACAGGCAAAATTAGCATCATTAAACTCCACTTCACCAGTACGACCCATGGATTTGGTTGAATGTTAAAGTTTGCAGTAAAAGCGAAAGTGAAGAAATGGCCATTATTACACAATTGAATGCTAGGGAACCTACCTACTTTTCTCATTATTTTGAAAATCGGGAGAGGGAAAGAAATAAGCAGCTGTTCCAGCCCTGCATATAGGAAGTTCACTTCCGGGTAAGCAGATTTTGGAACAAGGTCTCCTTGAATAAATAGTCCAGCTGCTGAATGAAGACATCGTGTCAGGACTGAGGTGTCATCACAGGCCACCTTTGCAGTACTCACGGGCTCACAGTGACCTTCACAGCCAGAGGACAGCACATCTCCAGATGTCCTGTGGCCCCGATGGAATCAGAGCCCGGTGTCCACACAGGCCGAGACCCCAAGTTTGCAAACACTGCATGCTAAGGATGATGCGACTGTGGATTCTGGGGTGCTCAGTGGAAACCAGACGGGTTCTTTCCTGGACACTGCGTGCTACACAAGAGGAGGAGGTAGGGGTTAAGACTTGGGGCTCAAAAAGAGTTTTCAGAGAAAAAAAATCAGTTTTAAAACATGGGTTTTACTTGGATTCAGATTCAAACTAACAAACATTAAAAGTTTAGGCAGTCAGTATAAGTGAATATTTTTGGATATCTGTTGACATAGTGGATATGCTTAAAATAGACTTCTTTAGGAGACGTGTACCAAAACCTTCACAGGCCAGTGCTTATGGGGACAATCTACACGTGACATAGTTTATTACATGCTGTTTTACAAGAGAAGGAAGGAGACGAGAAAGAAGGAGCAGAAGAAAAAAGGAGCCTGATGCACCTTCTCCAGCCCCGCTCTTTGTCCCAGACCCAGGTCTCAGCTTTTGGTGCTCAGGGCAGTCTGTACCCCTGCTTAGAGACCCCGCTGGCCTTGAGGGCCGGTGCTCCGCACTGGCCAGAGGGAAGAAGATGGCATTGGCTGCCCAGCGCACGACTGTGAGTGACAGAGGGACTCTGTGTCTGAGACGGACTCACTGTGCATGTGACATAGGGCTCCTGAGGGTGAAGACACGGAGCCAGTGGAGGGCGGGTGACCAGCGACAGCGGGCACTACAGAGATTAGAGACTGGTTCTGTGTGATCCCAGCAACATTTTTGACTTCTCTGGGCCTTGGTGTGGCTCCTCCTCACTGGGTAGAAGAATAGCACTGGGTACAAAACTGAGGTCACTGATGGCCACACCTGGCTCTGCAGGGGACTTTATCCACGTCCTTCCCGTCTCGTCCCAGTGTTCTTCTTCGGTGATAGTCTGCGTTTTCAGACTGTGACATTTTTCCCAGACTTCTTACAAGGAATTGGGGAAAGACATTCTGGGCGTCTTCAGTGTGCGTCTGCTGAAGGCCATTCCTGTTCATGCAGAGGAGCAGGGCACAGAGAGGTGACCTCACCGGAGGTGGGGAGAGGACCCGGGCCCAGCAGGTGGGGCCTCTAAGTGGAGCCCCTAGAGGCCGTGCCTATGGAGCAGAAGCATCAAGGATGGAACTCCAGAGGCTGTGGGACTCCGCAGCAGGGGGCTCAGAGGAGCCGTGTGTGTGTGTGTGTGTGTGTGTATGTGTGTGTGTGTGTGTCCACAGTGAGCAGGGGGAGAAGGTGTCACGGGCAGGGAGTAGGCTCAGGGGTGGGAGCTGTCGGGAGGAGTGGGAGTGAGGGGCAGCTGGCCTAGTGCTGTGTGAATGGGCCTATCATCTATCCTATCTGTCTATCTATCTATCTATCCATCCATCCTATCTGTCTATATATCATCTATCTAGGATCTGTCTATGTATCACCTATGTATCATCTATTTATATATATCATCTATCTGTCTACAACCTATGTATTATCTTTCTATGTATCATCTACCTAACTTTGTATTATCTATCTATCTATCTATCTATCTATCTATCATCTATCTATCTCTTTTTGGAAGAATTGAAACCAAAGCATTTGCAGTGAGGTACATCCCAGCTCTTTTTTATTTTGCATTTTAAGCTAGGATATCATTAAGTCACTAAATTGCCTAGGTGGCGCTTGAGTTTGTGATCCTCTTCCTCAGCCTCCTGAGATACTGGGGTGACAGGTGGCACCATCACACCTGGCCTCTGCCTTCTGTCAGTCAGTCACCTTTCTGTGTATTCAAGTGGAGTGACTGGAAAGGGTCAAAGACAGCCCCTGCTGCTCCAGGGAGGGCTGGACTGGTGCTGGCTTTGGGAAAGGGCACTGGGCAGCCCGCTGCGGTGTCAGTGCTCTCCAGGGTGGAGATTGTGCCCCGTCCCTGGCATTTGGGAGGGGTGGGAGGCGGGATGTGCCATGAAGCTGTCACTCCCAGATGCAGAGCAGCTGGAGCTGAGCCAGCAGTGTGTGGCCTCCTCTTCTGTGGGGGCAGCAGCTGGCACTAGGGTCAGAGGGCACGGCTGGGCAGTGCTGGACCAGGACCTTCTGTCCTGCCAGGTCACATGGGGGCCCCTGCTGGCTCACAGGAGGGGACCAGGTCAGCTTGCATATGCGGGAGCAGACCCTGGGGAATGATAAGGGGGACTGAGGAGACTGTAGATCCTCGGTGCTGCCTCGATGGCCCTGGATGCCAGAACCAGGCACCACGGGGCCAGGGCTGCATCTGGAGTTTGTAGGGACACTGCTGTTATCCACCCGCCCTGCTCTGTCAGCAACTGTGTCTGGACCACAGTGTGGAAGTGGATGTTTCTTGTCCCCCAGTTTTGTTCTTGTGCACTTGCCACATCCTGTGTTTCCCAGGCTCTGAGGAGACTTCTTGTTGGTGCTTGGGGCCCCGAGTGCCCTGTTCTTGGCTCATAAGTAGAGGAAACAGCTCATCAGTCCCTTCCCACCTCTGCTGCAAGCTCGGCCCCAGGCCGTGCATTTTAAACCTCTCTGGGACCTGAGACTTCCTCTTTTCAGGAGAAGATGCTCGCAGCCAACGTTTGCTGGCTTCTTTCTGTGCGCTCAGTACCCTTCCCTGCGGTTTACATGAGTGTGCAGCCTCTGAAACCTGCAGTGTGGCGAGTCCTCACGCTATTACTGTCTTAAGATTTGCAAGCAGAGCCCAGGGCCGAGGCCTCACCGTCAGCAGCAGCAGCAGCAGCAGCAGCACCTCCCTTGGTGTCCGCCTGCATAGCTGGCTCTGGTTCAGGCACCCGCCCTCCAGGACCTGTGCTTCTGGAAGCAAGAGGCGTAGTGTGGTTGCACGCGATGCCCCCAAGGCACATCTGCCCCTATGCTTGCTACCACGTTTGCCCTCTGGGTCCCTCAAATGGATGTGAGGAAGGCGCCAAGTGCCCGATGCAGTGGCACACGGAGGAGCTGGCAGATGCAGCGAGTGACAGTCCCAGCCATCTGTCACATGGGTGGTGGGCAGACCCTGAGCCCCGGCTTCCTCCTGCAGCAGCCCTGCTCTGCACACCGGCTGTGTCTGTGGTGCGGGAAGCAGGCGCTGACAAGGCCCTGTCCATCACCACTCCGTGGCCCCCTGGGGAGTGCCTGTCTCCCTATCTTGCCAAGGAGCGGCCGCACGGAAGAGTGGTCTGTCTGCAAGCTGTCCAGCTCCAACTGGAGGAGCCTGGGTGACCAACAAGCACTGCCCCTTGGTGGGCACAGTGGCCCCAGGGCCTGGCAGTCAAGAGGAGGCAGGAGGAGGGTGTCCTGCTCTGGGGAGGCACAGAGGCGAGGCAGTGAGGCACAGAGGCGAGGCAGTGAGGCAGGGCGCCTTGGTGGGGTGCTGCGGGCTCTGCCTGGTGTTGGCAGCAGGCGCTGGGGGCAGCAGGGCTGGGCTGGGGGAAGCTGCCTCCCTGCACGTTGAAAGGGATGATTCTGGAAGAGCATGGTGCACCGTGAGTGGGGCAAGGATGGGGACCGCCCCTGCGGAAGTCCTGCTGGACATCACCCGGAGCACAGTGTGGCCCAGGCTCACTGTCCCGCCCGTACTCTGCTAACAATAAAGGCGTCTCAGAGAACATTAAGCCAGCACCCGATTCCTGGCTTGCAGCACATTTAGGTCCCCTTCTAACCAGGGGCGAATCTGTTTAACCCAAGGGACAGCTGCCCCTGCTGCATGGACCTCCAAGCCCGAGGTCCTCCTGTGCCTTGAGGTCAGCAGATCTGGATGCTGCTGGGCCCTGCTAGGTGCCAGCACTACTACAGCCCAGGGGACTTGGCTGGGGTCCCTAGGGGCTGACCCCTGGGGCTGGAGCTGGGAGGACACAGGAAAGTGGACAGCCCGATTTCAGTTAGTGGGTGGGGGTCCTTGCTGCAGAACAGGGAGCAGCCAGGCAAGGGCGGGAGGAGCCCGGCCAGCTCTGCTTTTAGAAGAAGCTCCAAGCCCCAGGGCGGTGGCAGGGAAGCAGTGTGAACCGGGAGGGGATGCTTAGTTTCAGGTTTGGGGTTTGTAGCAGGAGGGAAGAGGGTGTGGCCAAGGTGAGGGTGTCTGGACAGGACATGACACGCGGTGGTACTGCACCAAAGGTTTCACGCAGGGAAGCCCCCTGGAGTCTCTGGCAGAGGCCCAAGGGGCAGCTCCCTGACAGCTGCAGCAGGTGAGGTGTCACAGAGGAGCAGTGACTGTGGGGCATAGTGGCCAGGGGGATCTCGGGCACAGGGCTCTGGAAAGTGGCATGGTCAGGGCGATCGCAGGGTCTCCTGTGTTTGATTCTGTGAGTCCTCGGCACCCAAGCAGGACCTGCCATAGAGAGAAGGCCAGGGTGGGACAGGGGCTATGGAGAAGGGGAGAAGAAGGAAAGAAATGCTTTGGTGGCAAATCTAGCAGGTTCGGGAGGCATTGAGTACAGGTGAGGAAGGGGCCGCATTGGCTCCTGGGATGTCTCAGGGTCTGAGGCCGAGGCCTCTCTGAGCCCTACTGGCAGGACCTGGCTTGGGGCATTGGTTGTCCTGGCTCTGAGCCCCTCTTTCCTCATGCAAAGGATGCCCCTTCCTGAGGGTAGGTCCACGCAGTGCCCGTGCCTGGAGACGCTCCCTGGGTGACCATGAGAGGAAAGGGCAGAGTGTGGAGCTGGGTTGTCTCAGCTCCAGGGCTCAGAGGCAGGT
>PVJX010045007.1:0-12915 GCA_004027295.1 Dolichotis patagonum | reverse complement strand
ATGGATGACCATATTGTTGTTTTTGTCAGATCGTGGAGCAGAACTGTTAACAGTCTCACTGTTTGAATGTCTACTTTACATGTTTTAACTTTGTAACTTGAACAACTATTTCCAAGAAGTCAGTATGTAATTAGTCAAGTAATAATTTCTTAGGTTTTATTGTTGTACTTTTCCTTTTTTCCTTGGAATACTGTATTGTTGCTACCCTTTATTCTGTTTTATTTTGTTTTGTTTTTTCCTCTTTAAATAAAATTATTAAAAAAAAAAAAAGAGCATATGCTGTCTAGGGCCGGGGATTTAACTCAGTGGCCTAAGCACCTGCCTGGCAAGTGCGAGGTTGTGAGTTCGATCCCCGGTACCAAAAAAAAAAAAAAAAAGAACATATGCTGTCTAATAACTTTTAAAATACAGTGGCCATCAACAAATCATCACATCAGCCAGATTCAGGCAATTTAGATCTTTCACATGTTAGAAAAGGTAGGGAAGAAAGTTATTCAGAAAATCAAGGTTATCTTGTGATAGTACCATGATATGGAAGGTGCTTAACTATAATCATGGTTCCAAAACAGATGTGATCCAAATATAATCTTTAGCAAATCAATAAAGCATGTATTCCTGTATTTCCTCACATGTCCTTTCCTGGGAATCTTAGCAACTTCAATTCTTCAAGGTTACTTTGGTCATGCAGCTGATATTGCTGGAAGCTGTTTTGAATGTATAATTTGGGCTCGATAATGAAGGAGCTTCTGGAGGTCACTGCAAAAGACCAATAAATGTAAAATATTACTAAAAAGATATCAAAGAACCATGAACTTACTTAACTCTGTAAAAATCACTGGAAACACCAGATGTTCCTGACAGTGAAACTGGCATTAGTGGAGCCAGTGCTCTGTCTGCCTCTGTTGTAAATACCTTGGAGGATAAAAAGACAGATAAAGTACATAGTAAAGCAGCTGACAAACCAGGAGTGTAAGACAAAAATGAAACACATAAAATAATCACAGCAAAGAATAACAGTGATAACTGCTTCCCATAGTTCAGAAGTATACAAATAACCTTTGAGAAAATATGTACACCCATGTGGTGAGACATTTTTTACATGTTAAGAAATTTCAAAGGTAATATCACTTCTTAAGAGTGTGTGTACATCTGAGAATTTATTTTACTGCAAATGAATCAGTTTTATTATTACCTAAGGATCTGTTGGAAGCAAATAGTACTTAGAAGTGAGTCCAATAAAAAGAGTACATTGATAAATCTTGCAGGACCTTCAGCACAGCTGTTTTGCCTGTATCACATGTGATCAACATGTCTCATAAGAACATGCTCCAAACCACTCCTGTCTGCCTCAAAATAAGCAAGCTATTTACAGATACTTTCTGGGTATTGAGGTTTCTTTTTTGCCTCAATATTAAAAAAAAGTCAGATATCATTTTACCCTGGTATCAGACATTATAGAAATATATATTTTGAAGATATTTGTCTTCTCATGAATACTGTGTTTATTTGCACATCATCCTTCATGAATGTGCCTAAAATAAAATAGGCTATAGAATGACTCGTTTAATGACCAAAGTCAGTTTCTGTGACTAGATTAAGTGAATTGGTCACTAAATGAGAAACTGGATGTGATATGTATGTTACAACATTCAGAACAAAGAAATGGTCAATGGAAACTCCAACGGGGTGACTTTGCTTTTATTTGCATAACTCTTACATGCAGTATTATAATGTATAACAACATAAAACTGTAGTGTTGTACAGTACAGTGAGCAAAAATTACAGTACTGCGTAAATGAAGCGTAATGTACAAAAAACATTGAGGCTCTATCAACAAGATACTATAAAGAACTGTACAGTGGCCCTGAAGCAAGGCCAGAAGATCGCTGTAGCTGCTGGTTTAAAAAAGGAGCCTAGGGCTGGGGATTTAGCTCAGTGGCTTAAGCGCCTGCCTGGCAAGCGTAAGGTCATGAGTTCGATCCCCAGTACCAAAAAAAAAAAAAAAAAAAAGGAGCCTAAAGAGAATTCTTTCCGTGGTCTGTTGGCCATTTCAGAACTTTGGAAGTGGAATGGTCAATTCATCAGAAAGAAATAGCAGGTGAGTATGGCGGACTTTAGGGGGCATGCAGGGGAGAGACCCTGGCCCATCGGGACCTGCACCGTGTGGTTGACTCAGGGTGCCGGGAGAACAAGGAGCTCCTCCCCTTTCTGGGGGGGGCAGCTGAGAGTGTGGCAGACTTTTGGAGGCCTGAAGGAGAGAGATCCTGGCGCATCGGGACCTGCACCGTATGGTTGACTTGGGGTGCCGGGAGAACAAAGAACTCTTCCCGTCTCTGGGGGGGCGACTGTGATCCTGCCTGCGTGTGGGCTGAGAGTCAGACATCTCATGTCCTCCTGTCCCCCATCTTGTGTGCCCCCTCTCCCTCCCCCCTGCCTAGCAAGTGGGAGCCAGTGAACTACACATCTTGTGAAAAGATTGGCTATGTTATTTAGTTCTGCTCTCCATATGCAAAGATAAGGACAACGAGTTGGAAGAAAATGAGACAATATGACAGATAGTGAAGATCTCTGGTTGTCTAGCTTTGAAATTTATGCTTTCTTATGTACCATTCTGTTCTGTTTTGTTGTGTTTAATTTTACTCCCTTTTAAAATAAAATTAAAAAAATTAAAACAAGAGAACTGTACAAAAAACCAAAAAGATGAGTCATAAGTCTGAACAGCATGCCTTGGTTGTAAGTCTGAATAGTCATTAAACAGGTAGGTTGTTACAAAAGGAATATGTATAGAATATGTAGCCTTATAGTTCTGAAGCATAACAGGGGCCTTTGTGGGGACAGCAGACAGAGAATCACAGGGATTCCAATTAACTCATGACCTATTAAAATGAAAATATGCCTTAATGTACCCTCCCCTTAACCCCATGCCCTATACTATAAAGACCAAGCACGCTGACTGTACCAGTTACTTGTAATTATCTGCTTGATTGGATTAAGAGACTCTTAGAGAGGTGACGGGATGGTGGAGGTGCTGTGCTTATCAGTGGTGTAATCAGATGATGATCACAGCTGGAAGAGCTGTTTGGAGGAGGGTCCCAGCTGCCTTTGGAGGGTGTATTTCTAGTTGGTGCTCAGTCCCTGTGCCCTGCTTCTGGTCACCACAAAGTGAACAGCTTTGCTCCCGCATGCCCTTTGGCCATGAGTTTTTGCTTTGGAGTTGGCCAACCAATTTCGGCACTGAAATCCCTGAAATCGTGAGCAAAATAAACCTCTTGTCCTTTGAGGGTGTCAGATACTTGCTCCTAGCAGCCTGAGAGCTAATGCACTGTGACAGCAGGAGGCAGGGCACTGGGTTTTCTCCAAGGGTAAGAACAGCTAATTACTGATTCATTTCATACGTATGACTCAGTGGAAAGCTACCAATGCTTAGCCCACTCTGGCAACTTGATAAAAATCGGACCCTATCCTTTGCTAGAGGGGATGGTCCCGTTACTCTTAGCCCTGCCACCCACTTCCTCTTTATCTTCCTGTGCCTGCACTAAAGCTTTTGCCTGTAACTTCATGCTGTTGACTCTGTTTTAACTTCTGTTATCTCTGAGGCAAATCTCTGTGCATGTCTCTAATCAGGTTTACTATTTTGTTGAGCATTTTTATGTCAACATAAGGAAAATTCTTAAGCAATTTTTTTTCTAATTTTAGAATCAGAAAAATTTTGGCATTAAATGAATTGGGGAGTGTCCCTTTTATATATTCTGAAAGATTCTGTGTAGAATTGATGCTATTTCTTAAAATATTTGGTATTTTTCACTAGTAGTTCTATGTGACCTGATCATTTATTTTGGGGAATATTTTGCATTCTTAATTTCTTTTGCACAAGACTATTCATGCTATCTGTTTCTTTTTGAGTCAGTGCTATAGTTTTCAGTTTTCCTTCTGTTGGTAATGTGGATCTTTTCTTAAAATTTTTTGATCAATTTGGCTTATCAACTATAATTGAGATCTTTTTCAACTAATCAGTTTTTATTTCATTCTCATTGTTTTTCTGTTTTCAATATTATTATTATTATTATTTTTTTTTTGGTACCAGTTTCAGTTTTCAGCTGTTTTGGGGGGAATCTATGTCTTACTATATAGCCCAGCCCGGCCTCCAGTATGTGATCCTCTTGCCCAAGTGCTGGAACTATAGATGTAAATACCATGGCCATCCCTTAGTTTTCAATACTTTTAATGTTTAATGTATGGATTTGATTTTCTTTCCAGTTTTGGTGTGATTTTATGATTTGACTCATTTTGCTAACTATATAAAAATTTTAGGGTATATTTTCAGATATGGTGTATCTTGCGTTTTTTCCTCTTTCTAAAATGCTAAGTACACACATATAAAACATTGTATTGTGTTCTATCAGTCTCTTATGCTCTTCTGTATTATATAACTTCTTCTCTTTTCTTCTGTGTAAATCTTCTACTTGCTAATTCTTTCCTCAATTGTATGTAATTTTAATCTATTTGGGAATTTAACCTATTTACAGGTAAGCTTCAGTCATCTTTTATTTTATTTTTTTTCCCTTTTATCTTTTTTGAGACAGGGTTTCACTGTGTAGTTCAGGCTGGCCTTGAACTCACTTCATAGCCTAAGTTGGCCTTGAACTCACAGTGATCCTCCTGCCTCAGCCTTCCAAGTGCTAGGATTACAGGAATGCACCACTATACCTGGCAAGTTTCAGTCATCTTGAGACCTTGTCTATTCTTAAATTTTCCTTACTTCTAAGGTACAGTGCTTTAGAAGTATTCATTGATGGCAAATGCGAAGTCATGAGTTCAATCCCCGGTGTGCGTGCGCGTGCGTATACACACACACACACACACACACACACACACACACACACACATACAGACAAGTACTCATTGAAAACCTGGTCATATTTTAGGCAGATATAAATTCCGATTTAGTTTTCCAAGTTCTGTGGATATCCAAAAGTTCTGCTTAATCTCTTACCCTTTGTTTTTTATTTAGTGTCTTTGCTTCTATTTACCTATCACCTAATAATTATTTTCAGTTTTGACTGAAACTTGTATTTTATATGATTGACACAAATTCCTTTTATGATAATCTAACTATGCAACCTCTGGACTCTTTATGAGCCATTTCCTACTGTCTGTTGTTTCAGCTGGATTTCTTTTATGTCACCTTGCCTCCGTGGTATGCCTGGATATTTTTAGATTAAGTATCAGACTTTATGTTTGAAAATTATTTTAAAAACCACATGAGGATGTGGTAGATGTACTCTTCCTCTAAAGAGGATATTTTTCATTTGCTTCTGAAAAGTTTATGGAGTAAGTAGCAATTTGGGATAACAACCCATTTGACATTTGACCTTCACCTCTGCAAATGAATAACCTCCTGCCTCCTCTGCACTTACAGGTTAAAGTCCGTTAGGATGCCAGCACAAAGCATAACCATGACAAGCTTCTGTCTCTTGGCAGAACCTGGACAGCTCTTTTTAACCCCCAGGCCTGTGAGTTTATCAAAAGGCCACTAAATCTCCTAGATACTCATTCTGGAGTTGTTAAGTTGTCTGTAAGTACAAGGGGTTCCAAATTCCATGTTACCTCTGTGTTTATAACTTCTTATGCATCTTGGTCCAGAAATTCTTAAACTACTTTTTTTTGGCTCTTTAGCACTTCAAGGATAAAAATTTATACATTTACTTACTAACAAGATCTTACTATGGTGTCTAGGATGCTTTGAACTCAGTCTTCCTACCTCAGTCTCCAGAGTGCTGGAATTACAAGCATGTACCACCATGGCTGGCTAAAACTTTTTTAAACTCAGCTTTTCTAGACAATTTCAGTACAAGAGTAATTCTGTTATCTAGTCCTATGTTATTCAATACCTTCTTCAGCCATTTTCTCGAGTGTATTGTCATGTTTGAGTTTGCTCATTTCCTGAATTGTTTCTAATTTATTTTCTCTTTCTTCAGACTCTTCTGTCTCACATAATTCCAGTGGCTTGAAGACACTGTCAAACTTTCACCCCAATGGACAGCTAGGTTGCTTCCCCCTGCTGTCTGCTGGAGATTGAAAACGTGTCCAGGGAACCTAGATCTCCATGACATGGAAGATCTGTGGAATGATATCCCTGGAATATCATCTATCACAGAGGTGAAGTAGGTGGTCTGAGGGAATCACTAGAGGCATAGCATCTTGGAGAAAAGGTAAATTAAGAGCTAGACAGTTTGTCAAATGTGAGGCACTCAGCTGTGCATAGGTTGGACTGAAACTTGAAAAATCAATCATGGGTGAACTTTGAAGTGAGGTTAAGAGAAAGAATTTGGAGAAATTCCCAGAAACACTAAGTATGGCTCTTTATTCCATGCAGGTGTGGATCAAGGGTTTAAAATGGCCTGAGGGTTTTTATTTTTTCTATTTATTTTAGTATAACATTCAGCCTTTACAGGGAATAAAAAGTAAAAACCTGTCTTTCTCCTTCCCCTTGGAACTCTTTCTGTATGCACGTACATATATACATAACATACATTTTTAATAGTAAATAAGTTCAGCCAAGAGTGGTGGTGCATGCTGGCATTCCAGCACTTGGGAAACTGAGGCAGAAGGAACAGTGTGAGTTAAAGACCAACCTGGGCTACAAGGTGAGCTCAAGGCCAGCCTACACTACATAGTGAGAGCCTGTCTCAAAAAGATAAAAAAAAATTAATTATGTCCATAATTTTTAAAGACTTAATAGCATATTTTAAGGGGTTAGGGTATAGCTCAGTGGAAGAGCATTTGCCTACTGTGAGTGAGGCCCTGCATTTGATGCCCCAGGATTGCAAATGTGTGTGTGACACAGAGAGACATAAAGAGAGGTGTCTCTACATCTACATATGAGATTCATTCAGTGCATATTTCTTGTGCACAATTTTAGATGATAGAGTTGTAGGGAACAAAACAGAGAATTCCCTTCTCCAAAGTTCTTGGCATGTTGCCACATATAGATTCATGTCATTTAAAAAAAAAACATTGACAGTCTATTTTACAGTATGAGAGATGTCTATTTTGCCTGTCTTGCATTTTTATTTTAAATGTTCTCTGTCAAAGGGCTTAACTTTGATCAAGTCCAATTTATTGTTTCTTCATTTACTATCAGTGCTTTTTTGTGCCTTAAAAAAAGACTTTGCCTACCCTACAATATGGTTTCTTTTAGTGGTGTAATGTTCTAGCCTTCAAGTTATAGAATTCTCTTGTAATGAATGGTCTTGTTTTAAATTATGTCAGTTTCTTAACATAGAGCCTGATTTGATTGAGAGCCTAATTCAGAACTGGGAAATCATAGGATTTTTGCGTGAGCTGGTGTGTGAGAAGCTCTTTACCCTCACATGTGTGTGTGTATGTGTGTGTGTGTGTGTGTGCACACACATGTACACGCATGTGTGGTCAGTGTGTTGTGACATAAAAACCTAGAATTGCCAGTGGGCTTTACATTAGTCCATTCTTCATTACTATAGCAAAATAATGGAGACAGGTTAACTTTATAAATAAGGGATTTATGTAGCTCACAGTTTTGGAAGCTGCAAGTTCAGGCAGCATGGCTGAGCCTCTTTTGCAGTGCTCCCAACCCCCACCACATTACCTCATGGCAGATGGTGATGGTGGCAGCAGGTGTGTGAGGAAGAGATGGATTCCCTGAACAGGAAGCCAGAGAGTGTGGGGTCCCACAATCCCTTCCCAGGATATGCTCCCAATGACCTATGACTCTCACCCGGCCCTAACTCTTGAAGGAACTATGGTACCTCCTAATACTAGGACTCTAGGGTCTTATCTCCCAACTCATAGACGCTGAGGGATGAAACACATTCTAACTATAATGGTCATCTTTGCTGCCTGAGAAGGAAGCTGATACAGAAGAAGGTAGAGATACAGGATTTTTTTAAAAGGCAGATTCCTGACAATATTGTGTGAACCTCTGGATCTAACAGCACCTAAAGTCATATCCTTGGACATTTCACGTACAAGAGCCAAGCAATGCTTACTTTGGCTTTAGGCATTTTGAATTATTTTTGTTTGGACTCTAACTGAATTTTAAGTGGCTAATCAACATAGTGCCCATTTGGCATGGTTTATTGAATCAGTCCTATCCTCGATTTACCTGCCTTACAGAGTAGCCACCAGGCAAGAGAATAATGATGATAAGGCAGAGGTAGGCTTGTTGGGGCTGGCACTTTTGATCTCTACTTTTTAAGGCTGATTATTTTCCACTTATGTCTTATTTTCGGGACAACACAACTGAGCCAAGAGGTGGGGACTGTTTCATTGGCTACTTCATTGAAGTTCTGGGGACTGTTTCCTCAGGGCAAAGGAGTGGCCAGGAAGGACACCGGGCTGTCCAACATGCTATGGCACTGGTGCAATGTGTGTTTGTTGGGAGGGAAGCAGAGACATGATCACATTGCCCTGCCTGGGTGCTCCTGAGTTGACCCTCCAACTCCATGCAATGGCCATGACCGTATGGGGTCATGCCTCTGACTGTCTATGTATCTTCTCTCTTTATTCATGTACTGTGGAGGACCACCTGGATGACTGTCTTTGAATAAAGAGCAGTTATCTTAATTTTGGGTAAGCCTGACCCTATCTCTGTGTGCTTATATGTACAGAGCTGCTTAGGCCATTTCTGTATCCCTCTAAATGGCTTTAAACAGTGTAAATAGTGGGGCTAGCTGAAGTGTTGATGCATAGTCTTTGAAGCTAGGTGACAGCAGACAGTCACTGTTTCCCTGACCTGTGACTCCTAAAACACATGGTTGAGCCCACAGGATGAAGAACTACCACTCCACAGCTGTCAAGTGGGATAGAGCCTTAAGATAAGATTATGGCTGTGATTTCCCAGGGCAGAGAAGTTTATACATCGGAACTGAAACACAGCTCACAAAACATCAGATATAAACTCAGTTGTGTTATGCTGATAGTCTTTCTGTATAGCCTTCTCTCTGCATGTTGCAGAGGTGTTTTCAGGCCTGCTACCTAGCCCAGCTCATAGTACTCATGTATTTCCTGCCATTCTCACAGTCACGCATCCTCGAACCACTCCCTTCTTCACAAAATAACAAAATCCAGGTTGGGCCCTGGGTTGAGGTCTTTGTTCCCATGAACCTTCATTCTGGCCAGACTTAGGACCCCTTGGCTCCCTATAACTTTAAATATGTCTTACCGTCTATTTTTTCTGTGGGTGGCACTGGAAGTGGTAGATTGGAATTAAGTCACTAGAATTCTAATAACTTTTCTATGGGATTTCTACGGGATTACAGATATAACCTTCCTGGACTGAGACTGGGAAGGGCTCTATAATGTACCATGTTATAGTCCTCTGTAGAGGTGATCTTTAGACTTGTCTTCATCAGTTTGGCTGTTATAACAAAGTACCATAAAGTGAGTAGTTTCCATAAATCGACATTCACTTCTCACAGTTATGGATGCTCAAATCTCAGACAAGGGTACCAGCAGGTTGGGCTTTGTGAGAGTCCTCATATGTCACAGACCAGCATTAGCCTTTTAAGTCCTTATATGATAGAAAGAGGCTGAGAATGCCCTCTGGAGTTCCTTTTATAAGGGCACAAATCCCACCCATGAGAACCCCATCCTCATGACATAATCACCTCCCCCAAACCCCACCTCCTAAATACTATCACATTAAGTTCTCAACATGTGAATTTTGGATGGATATAAATATTTAGTCCATTGTAGACCCTGAAATGCATACAGCAAGAAAATTTGATTATAAATCATTATTTGAATAACTATTATGTTCTCAAGACAAAATCCCGAGGCAGAGACGCGATTATCGTTAAGGTTGTTTAGAACAATAGGACAGGGCCCTGGAGATAGAAGCGCGCTTCAGAGTAAACTCTGGAGGCAGGCAGATCTCAACACCTGTACTAGATTAAAAACCTTGGGAAGTTATTTCTCATGCCTCAGTTTTTATTATAAAATGGAGATAACAAACACTCCTTTCATATAATCGTAGTGAGATTTATATGCAACGATTTTTGGCAGCGTGATACTTGAAGAACAGCCAAAGAATGGTAGGAGACACTTTTCACGAGCTTTTGTTTATTCACTGAGACGCGGCCACGTTCTATCGGGGGAGTTCCAGAACAGTCTGAAATCACTGTTTTTTTGTTTGTTGTTTTGAGACAAGTTCTCCGCATGTAGCCAGGCTGGCCTCAAACTTTTGCCATCACATTTGTTGCTTCCACTACACTGCCTGAGTGTTGACGGAGCAGTCAGGGAAGGCCCAGGCTAGCCCCTCAGCTGGGGCGCGTGTGGAGATAATATGACACCCTATGCATTCTTTTTCTTGGGGTGCTGGACGACTTTCCTTCCTCAAGCACTGCCCCAACATGGGTCTAGGTAGAACTGAGGGCCTCACGCGCGCTGATAGGTCAGGACTTCCCACCTGACCTGTGACCTCCACAGAGCCTCTGTCCCTCGCTTCCGGCCTGGACTCCCTCTGGTGGTGGCTGCAGAGACACAACAGTGCCAAGCGGGCCGCAGCCCTGGGCACTGGAGGAGAGGGGCAGAACCAGGGTGCCCCAGCAGCACAAACGCTGCCCAGGACGCCCTCGGCTCCTGACGCCACCCCAGTTCAGGGGGACAGCGCTCCTGCACGCTCCACTCTGGGGATTGCAGGACGTGGGGACGAAGCTGGAGTCTTTGAGGACCCCCCTCCCCCTTGGTCTGCCACAGCTTGCTCACTGCCCTGTATGCTGTTATGGTGCCACGCTGCTTAGCCAACTCGGCAGAGGGAACATTGTCTCCAGTCAGGCTGTGGGCAGCCTGTACGTGATGCGGGTCACGCACTCGGGCTATGCCAGGCCCTCGGCTGGGTCTCTAATGGGCTCGGTGGAGGCCGCTGCGCAGAGCTAGTGCACCCTGGCAGCGTGATCCTTTCCTCATCCCCGTGTCAGGGAGGAGGAGACTGTGATTCCGTGATCCAGTCTTCTGCCAAGCATCACACGCACAGGGCATGGAAAAGTTGGCACTGAAGCTCTCCACGTCTCATGACTTCAAAGGCTGTTTTCTTTCCACCAGGCTACCCTACACCCAACAGTAATTATCTGTTACCTGCAGACACCATCAATCATAGGACTGAAGAGAAAACTCGGAATCGCAGCGGAAGGGAACAGCCTTATTATCCACAGTCCTGCTTGTATGTCCTTAGCCTGCTTCTCGTCCATCTCTTCTCCCTCCTCCCTCCCTGCTCCGGGTTTGCTCTAGTGCCTTCCTTTTATCCGAGGACTACGGCCAAGCCACAGTTTCCTGTGGTCCCCCCCCCCCTTATTATTCCAGAGAAGGAAGTACTCTAGTGTCTGCTGGACTGATCAGTAATGACTTCTGGACTGTTTGGGTCCCCAGAGTTGGTTACCTATCTCCAAGAAATCCCATAACTTGCTGGTTCTTTCATCTCTGTGATGGAAGCTACACAGAAGTAAGACTTTTGGAGCTCTAGTAAGTATATGTGATACTTAATATATACACATTCTAGCACTGTTACCATTTAGATCTAAAAATATCCCCTCGTAGAGCCTCGCTGAAACTGTGAGCCAAAATAAACCTTCCCACCTTAATTGAGTGTCAGGTGTTTGGTTCCAGTAACAGGAAAGCTGACCCACATCAAATTACATTGTATTATTTATTAGAATTTTCTCCTCACTATAGTCATTCAATGAAGGCAAACTCTAAGGATAGAGAGAAAATTAAGATTTGAGACAGGATGGAATCTGACCAAAGTCACGTCTCTGGGACAAACTGAACCCAATTTGTCTTTCACCTGTCTGCTGCATTATACTTTCTTCCTGTTTGTTTATTTAATTTTTTTGACACAGGGTTTCCCTATGCAGTTTAGGCTGGCCTTGAACCCACTGTGGAGCCCAGGCTAGCCTCGAATTCATGGTGATCCTCCTGCTTCAGCCTCCCAAGTGCTGGGATTGCAGGTGTGTGTCACTACTCCTGGCCTTCTTCTTGTTTAAAAAATGTTTTTTTTGTAAATGTCAGCTGTAGCTAGATAATATTTATTGACCATAAAATGCATCCATATTAACTATACCAGTTTAGACTCTGGTGGCTATCATCACAATTAAAACATGAAACCTTTCCATTCTAAAAAATTCCCTTGTTCCTCTCCAAAGATTTCCACACCTATCCACCATCACCAGTCAGGGTAACCCTACTGACTTGCTTTCTGCTGCTGTACATTAGATTTGGCTTTTCTTAGGACTTCAAATAAATGAGATAACAGTATGTATCCTTTGGGTCTGGCTCTTTTGCTCAGTATATACTCTTGACAGTTAACCCCATCTTTGCATGTAGATATATATGATGGTGTGTCCTTTTTATTACTGAGTAGTATTCCATTGTGTCCATATGCAATGATTTTCTTCTTCTTTTTTTTTAATTGGTATTGGGGATCAAACTCACGACTGCACACTTGCAAGGCAGGTGCTTATGCCGCTGAGGTAAATCCCCAGCCCAGTGATTTTCTTCTTTCGTTGTTCTTCTTGACAGACATTGGTGTGGTTTCTAGTTTGAACTGTTATGAAGAATGCTGCTATGGACTTTTGTGTTTGAACAAATGAACTCATTTAGACATATGCTTTTTATCTGTCTCAAATATATTGATTTCCTATGGGTGGAATTTCTGGGTTGTATGCAAAGTGTGTAATAACATTTTAAGAAATCACTTCACTATTTTTCCATGTGGCAGTATTCTGCATTCTTCCCAGCAGTGTTTCAATTATTCTACATCCTTGTCAACACTTAATATTACTATCAGTGTTTTAAATTTCAGCTTTGCACAGACATTTGGTTCATGGGTAGTGGTGTCTCATGATTTCAGTTTATATTTCCCTGAATTTTAGCAGAACA